>PVJO010002116.1:74600-152090 GCA_004026905.1 Hystrix cristata | reverse complement strand
TATTTCTACCTTACTTCGTTGCCTATAATAATTGAGCATCTGGTGGTCTGAGATCTAGGTATTGAAAGAAATAAAATGTGGCAATTTAAAAACAGGAGTCTTCCACATTAAAAAGAATTAATTTTTTTTCAGAATTAAAAGTCTCCAAAGTAAAAATTTATGTAGAAATTCTGAAAGTGTCCTGATTGATGTTTTCACAGAGTTGTTTGTAAACTTGACAGGTGAGGAAAAGCAGTAGAGTGTTGTTCTGTGAGCATTGTCAACTTACCTTAGTATTCCTAGGCTTGCAGCCATGGGCACCCTGTAGCTACCCCCGTGGGGGGTCAGAAATGACCACTTCGCAAGGGAGAGATAGGCAGAATTAAATAGAGTACTGTGCTGCTGCTTGGCAGTGGCCCTTCACTGTCTTCTTAGGCTGTCACTCACATGTACATTATTTATTCATTCATCATTGGACAAATGAAGACATGAGTATATTGTGTCCCCACATACTCCAGCAGTGTGCAGTTTATTAAATGGCTAATTTAACTGGTTCCTTGCCCTCGTTAGGGTTTGTTAACCTGAACTGCAAAGTCAGAATTAAACTGAGGTACAGCTATATGAATGTGTTCTCACTTTGGGAGGGCTCACCCATCAGGTCACGTGGAGTACTTATGTGGCATAACTAGCCCAAGAACATACAACCACAGAATTTGCAATGGGAAGGGGCATGGTTACCTGTGAAGATCTGTGGTCAAACACTGGAAATGCTGGTGGCACTGCTCTGGCCTGCCTTCCTGTCACATTCCAAGAAACAGGATCCTTAAGTCTGAGTTTTGCAGGTGCTACTCTTGAGAGTAAACTGCGATTTTATTCCAATGCTTATCTTATAGTCATTTGTGTATTGCTTAGTCTATAAAATATTAGAAAATTATTTGTTGGTGACATTTTTAAGTGTAGTCACTGTATTAAGGCCTATAAAATTAACATAGATTGAAAGTTCATAAAACACTGTTTTACAAAACACTTTCAGATTGACACTTTATGTAAAGTAAAGGGTAGCAGATTGCTGTTTTTTGGTGAGAACCCAGTGGTGTAGATTGTACACTATTGTATATTTGTTGGAGTTTTGATTAGCATCTCTGGCTGCCTTTGAAGTCTGACTATCCTGCTGCTGCTAGTGAGTCAAGGGTTGTGGAATTACTCTTTTTCATGGTGGAATTCTTCTTTTTCATGGGATGCTAATAGTTCTTCAGCACAGTAGCAGGAAGTGTGTTATCATCTTGGGGGGAGACAGACAACTCTCTGTCAGGGGAAGCTGAGGTAGTTTGCCTAGTTGCTTTTGTCGGTATGCAGGTAGGTGTCACACAGCATGTGGTAGGCTGTTAACTCTGTAGGTTGCATACTCTTTGTGGTTTGCCTGCTTTGTAACCACTTGACTGCTCATTTTACCACATGGGGATGCTGGAAAGCCTGCCTGCACTGAGTAGGATTGCATCTTCTTGTTGCTCGCTAGTACCAGGAGCAATCCTGCTTTCTTTGGCAGACTAAAAATCTCCAGCTGGCTCTGCTGCTTGCTTCCATGAGCACAGAAGGGATGCCTGTCTGCTGACATGACCCTTAAATTTCATGCAGAACCTGTCACTCAAGAGAGGGGCCTGATGTACAACCTGCGATGTGTAAGAAGCACCTATGTTGAATTGATTGAATCGCCTATAGTTGTGTTGTTTCTGTTGCCTTAACAGTTGTGAGAACGGGGCATGATTTCAGCCCCTCCTGCTGCCAAGCTCCCCTGAGAGTGCACATGCGTCCTTCAGATTGCTTTTCCTGGGGCCTATTTGAAGAAGACCTGCTTTTAACAGGGTGTGGGTCCCGGAGCAGAGACCAGGCACCAAGGCACTAACCTTAGCCTGTTGTGCTTAGTTCCCGTTGGTGTGTACAGGAGGTGCTTAGTCCCTTGTGCTCAGTCTGGTAGTTGCCATAGTAAAACCTGCTAAAAGCATGAGCCATAAAGATGAAAAGTGCTTGAAGAACAAACACCAAAAGCTGTATGAGAAAAACTTGTTTTCTCTTTAATGGTCGTTAGGATGAAGAATACTTGCAGGCTTATGGTGGGCAACAAGGGCTGCAAGAGCAGGAAGACTGTGTTGCTGAAGATGGATTAGATGAGATTACTGGTTCCCATGTTGCTCCTGAGACCAAAGAGGTATTTGTTCAACTTTTAAAAAGAGTCAAAAAGTTTGCTGGTTTTTTCCCCCAGCTTTAAAATTAGCTTTTTTTTTTTTTTTTTTTTTTTTTTTTTTTTTTTTTTTTTTTTTTTTTAGCATTAGTGAAAAGTTGAGACATATCTTTGAATAGTGAATGCAGTAAAAAATCACAACTTCCTAGACTCCTAGCAAAGTGAGTTCTGGTGTGCTGGTTTCCAGATAGTGTGTGCCTTTCAAATGTTAGTGTTTTAAATAGTTTTGGGAGTTATCTCAAAAATGTGATGTGTAAGTTAGTGCTTTTAATTAGTTAATGTTTGTTAATTTGGAATGTTACTCAAAATATTTCAGGGCTCTTATATGTAGATGGTGTTTTAGATGTTGGGGAAACAAAGAGGTGTTGATTTTTTCAAGAGACTTGCAGAGATGCTTGCAAATTCCTGTGGTGCCGAAGAAAAAGCGACAGCTCCCAGGAGGGTCTCAGACACTGAGGAGCTCCAGGGGGCCTGTAGGGAGGGACCAGCCCCCAGGCTGTGTAGAAGAGGTGGTCCTCTGGAGAGGTCTCCCAGTGGACAGAGCTGGGCAGGCCTGGAGTACATCCCTGCTTTCCTGTCACCCAGAGCTGGCCCTGTGGTCAAGCCGTGTAGGCCACAAAACTGTTTCCTAGTCCAGGGACTTCAAGATTTTCTTAAACATTTTTCTTTTTAGTCCCCCCCCCCCCCCCGTAATTTTTGTTTTTCTTTTTTTTGGCGGGGGGCTGGTCCTGGGCATCAACTCAGGGCCTTGCTTTTGCTAGGCAAGTGCTCTACCACCAAGTTAAATCCCCAACCCCTCAATAACTTTTCTTAATGCTGTTTTTTCAAGGTATCATAAAAAGTGATGTTTACTGGCTTGGTCATTTACTTACTTCACATGTTACACCAGGCTTTAGAAATTCAGCCCATAAAGCATTTGTTCACTTGTTCTTTTTAACAGTCCACATGAGTCTGAACTTGCATGTTGAGTCCACAACAGGAACATTTCCCGGATATACCCTTTTCTCTCCTCCCACAAACTAAATTTGATTTTTCTTTTTGTGCATTCTGTCTGTGTCACTATTTGAAATACTTTGAAGTGTAAAGAAAAGAGGTATGACTGGTACAGGGACTCTTCACCCAGATCTCTAATTGTAGGAAAGCCTGTGTAGGTCGTGGAACCAAATCAAAGCCAAAGGAGATGTTAAAAACTCAGAGAGATCAGACCAGGTGAGTATGGTCCCATCGAATTCCGCAGTCTGTCCAGTACAAAGCTCAGTCAAACCTATGATGGTGTTATCGGTTAGGTTCCGATATTCATGGGTTCTTACCCACCTCGAGCAAAGAACTGGATGAGGGCAACAAAAAGTAGTTCTAAAGTTTTATTTAAAATTATAGAGAAAAGAAGAAAAGGAAAGTTGAGCGTAACAATAGAAACAGCAAAATATGTACCACGCCTAAAAGGCGAGGTAGGGGTTACCATGAAAAGGCATGATAACCTTGGTGCTGGGTGTCCAGACACCGTCTTCCGGGGGGGGGGGGGAGCGCTTTCCCTGGCGGGGCGCTGGGGAGAGGAAGCAAGACCTTCCTTCTGGTCTGCTTCTATTTATAGAATGGGGTTCCCGTGGAAACCGGGGAGAACCCTCTAGGTCGGCGTGAGAGGGGCAGCGCTTGAAATTAGCGCCTCTGGTCAGGTCCAAGCTACTCTAGGTCCCACCCCCTTGCCAGTCAACCTTAGCCACGCCCTACTACCACAGTGGTACAGCATTTACACATACATGCTTGCAGGGAAATTTGAGAAGCTATTAAAGGAGAAGGCGTTGGAAGAGTCATCTCCGTTGGTGAATAGTCAAAAGGGGAACCAAGGAGTTGATTATCCATTCATTTCATGCTGTTTTTCTTAGATTATGGTATTTTGAAATTGGAAAATTAATTGCATCGATTGCGAATTTTGATGTATTGGCAAATATCAAAGTTACTGGTCAGGTGTAATCTCATTCAGTTGGGGGAACATGTTGGAAACATTCTCCAGAGACACTTTTCCATGGATTGTTTAGGTTCCTGCATGTTTTTTTTTTTTTTTTTTTTTTTTTGTGGTGCTGGGGATCAAACTCAGGGCCTTGTGCTTACAAGGCAAGCACTCTAATCACTGAGCTAAATCCCCAGCCCCTCCTGCATGTTTTATCAGCAAATCCCTGCTGTTTGCTGTAGAATCTCTGTTCAAGGACGTTTGTGTAGCTGGTGGCCTTGAGAGACTCTGCTGGTCTTCCTGTGGGGTCAGGACACTTGTGCTGACTGCCATTCATGACAGATCCAGGTTCCCTAAGCTCAGAGTCTAGAGTCCCTTCTGGAGCCCAGCTCCCTTGGGGCAAGCTCTCATGGCCCAGTGAGAGGGGGGCCTCAGAGAACTGGCACAGGATGTGGCTGCAAGTGTTGTTAGTGATGAACTGTCCCAGTCTGACTAGAGACCCAGTCTTCTCACTGCCTCTTCTTAGCTTGCAAGAAGAGGAAGATGAGACACTTTACTATCCTTGGTGGTATGTCTGTAGCCTTAAAGCACTTGTTCTTTGACTCACCAATTCCATTTCGATGACTTTATCCAAAGGAATTATTCTAAATTGTTTCAAAGATGTATGTACCAGGTGTTTATCTACAGCATTGAAGATAAATGGAACCAGTGTAACTTTTATAAAGGATTAAATAAATCATCATAACCTTATAGTAGAATACAGGGTACCTCTGATGCCTTAGCTCCCTGATGTGGAAAGATACTTGGGATAAATTAAGTGAAGCAAAATAACTCTTCCTCTTCAGCTCTACCCCTCATATCTACATTTGTGTGTGTCAATCTCAAAAAAAAAAAAAAAAAGGTCTGGATAAAGAGGCCAGTAGCAGCTGTGATTACCTCTAGATGGTGGAATTACTTAGTTTATGTATTGTAGTATTTTCTGATTTTAATTTGTTTGCTATTAAAAATGACTTAGTGAAGTAAAGGAATACTTTTTTCTTTTAAAATATGAAGGAAAGGAAATACCGGATGGCTAAAATCGTGATGCTTTAATTTTGAAGGCAAAGAATTAAGAGGCCACATCGGTTGAACTCCTGTGATTTCTTGTTAACTCTCACCTGGAAGTTTTGTTGTTGTTTTTCTTTTAAACTGTATGCCCTGTAATTTAGTAATTAAAAGTATTTTAAAAACTAACTTTATCTTTTTCCTTGATTGTTGATTTGTCTTGTTTATGTTGCTTATTCTAGAGTTGACTCTAATTTTCTTGTCGCACTTTTTGCTCTTACGACTTTGTGTGTTAGGTGGTGATGGGGTTGCTGGGGAATGAGACCCAGGTATGCTAGGCAAGCACTCAGTCAATCACAGAGCTTCTTCCTTAGCTGCATATAGGACTTTTACTAGTTCTTTTTTTTTCTTTCTTTTTTTTTTTTTTTTTCTTTTTGGTGCTGGGGATTGAACTCAGGGCCTTGCGCTTGCTAGGCGGGCACTGTAACCATTGAGCTAAATCCCCAGCCTACTTTTACTAGTTCTTATTTGGAGGCATATATGTTGGTATTTTTTTCCCTAGCAACACATAGTTTAAGCTTGTTTTCTTAAATTCACTGAATATTAATCAGCCAAAAGGTAATTACTAAGAATTTTCGGTGCTGAGAATTAGGTGTTACTTTGTACAGTATTTCAATGTCTTTTGTAGGCTTTGGTTTTGGTGGACATCCTTAGTGTGGAGTGGCAGTTTTGAGATGTCACATATAACTGCAGTTTGGTGTCTCCCTAATTATTTGACCCATTTTCTGAAATGCCTGCTGTTGAGGAACACCTAGTTGAGCTCTGTCCCATGTGGTAGTGTACCCTGCTCTGCCTTGCCTAGGACAGAAGGTGAAAACATGTTGGTGCTTGCACCTGACTCTGGTCTAGGAGCTGTTAATGATCCATGTGAGAACTAGAACTAAAAAACATGGAATTAATTCATTTGAATTGAAAATCTATTTCATCTTACCCTGACAGGTGCATGTTAAACCCTGGGCCTTATGCATGCTAGGCAAGTGCACTAGCACTAAGATGCCTTCCTATGCCCTTTTATGTTGAGACAGGGTTTTGCCAAGTTGCCCAAACTGTCCTGAAACTTAGGATTCTCCTCCCTCAGCCTCTTGTGTAGCTGGGATTTCAGGCATGTGGCATCAGGTGGCTCCTTTTATTTAATATTCTTGCTTGGTTAATACAAAGAAATCACTGTATTTTTGACAGATTAAATCAAATTATAGAGACTATCCTTTCTAACTGTGTAGTCACGTTAATGTCAGTTATACTGTTGTCTTCTGATAGTTTAAAAGACTTGCTAAATTAGATAGTTTTGGCATATATGGAAGAGGAACTGAAAGAGGTTTAAAAGTAATCTTTACACCATTTCAAATGCTTTTAACGTTGTGGTAACTTTTCTATTCATGGATAGATCATTTAGGTCTAAGGAGTTACAGTACATTTTGGGGCATGCAGGCATTCG
Source organism: Hystrix cristata (assembly GCA_004026905.1). Classification (NCBI taxonomy): domain Eukaryota; kingdom Metazoa; phylum Chordata; class Mammalia; order Rodentia; family Hystricidae; genus Hystrix; species Hystrix cristata. The sequence goes on along the minus strand of PVJO010002116.1, from coordinate 145,385 downwards.
TCCATGCATATACTCTTTCAACTAATGAGGAAGAGTCCCAGTACCCAAGAGTCTTCTTTCTTTTTCTTCAGTCCTGACTTGTCAGAGGCAGCATTGTTCTTACTTCTCTAGCCCTAACTTGGTCTTTCCTAGTCTAAATTTCATGTAATGACAGCATGTCCTCTTGTGTCTAGCTGCTTTTGCTAAACACGCCTTTGAGATTCATTCAAGTAGGCAGACAGACAGACAAACACACACACACCCCGACCCTCAATAATTTATTTCATTTTACCTATCCCATTTCTGTGGTGTTAAATATTGGATTGTTTCCAGTGTTTTTGTTACTATGATTTAAGGGACCATAAAGGTTTTCTGGCTGTAGTTTTGTTTTTCTAGTAACTAGCTGTGGACTTGTTGAGACAGGAAGCAGTATGTTTAATTTTATAAGAGATCGCCAAATGGTTTTCGAATGCGAGCTCTATTGTATATTCCCCCAAGTATTGAAGGAAAGTCTTTGTTCTCCATCATTCGATCACACCAGTTTCTTTATTTAATTCTTCTAATGGGTGTGTTATTGGTGTTTTAGGTTGCATTTCTCCGATGACTAATGATGAGAAGCAGGTCTGTGTATGCAGTATGATTAAAAAAATAACTGAATGTTTTAAGAAAAATTTATTACAGTAAAAGACCCTTCACTTCAAATGTGCTTATCCATCTTTCTTGCCACTGTGAAGGAGTTCTGGAACTCTTTTCTGAGTGCACTATCTTGGCTGCCTTGATGTCCTGAATTGATTCAAAGCATTTATCTTTCCTGGTCATTTTGACTTCAGGGAAGAGCCAGAAGACACATGGTGCTTTGGTAGATCCAGTGAATAAGGTGTATGAGGACGCAATATGTTTTTTTTGCACACTGTATTTAGTGGACAGAAATTGCTGTACCAGAGCGTTGTCACGATGGAGGGAGAAAGTGTCCATTTCTCAGGCTGTTTTCTACACACATTTCTTAAATGCTCTAATAAGCTGTATTATTTGAAGTTTAACCGCTATTTGTTTTGTAGAATTTCCTTCTCCTGTTTGTCCATTTCTCAGGCTGTTTTCTGCACACGTTTCTTAAATGCTCTAATAAGCTGTGTTATTTGAAGTTTAACCACTATTTGTTTTGTAGAATTTCCTTCTCCTTGGATTACTTTATAGTGCTTGCATTTAATCCACTGCCAATTTACATGTTGGTGTCTTTTTGGAATTTCTTTTCTGTTTGGTTGATTTATTTTTATATCCTTACTCCAGTATGACGCAGTCTGGATTAGTGTATAACATGAAATCAGGTAGTGTAAACCTATTAATTTTATTCTTTCCTTTTCAAGGTTGTTTTAGATATTATTGGTTCTTTGAATTTCCACATAAATTCTGAAATGTATTTGTCTATATCTGAAAATCTGGTTGGAATGTGTGCACTTGGAAAGGAAATAAAAGATTTTTGCCTGAAAAAGAAATCTGATTTGAGTTTTGGTGGAGAAGGAATTATATCTTCAGATCAAATTGGAGAGAACTAACCTCTTAATAATCATGTTACCTGTTAATAAAGACCATTTTAATTATTTATAATAATCCAATAATTACAATCTTTCCCTCCTTCCCTTTCTCCCTCCCTTCCTCCCTCCTTCTGTCCTTGCCTCCTTGCTTCTTTCCACCTTATTGACATCCAGTGCAGGTACTAGATACAAAAAGGCAAATGTTCTTGACTTGGTTTTGATCTTAGGGAGATGTTCAGTAAAAATTTCATCCTTAAGTATGCTAGCTAGAAGTTTTGTAATCAAATTGAAGAAATTCTTTTCTATTTCTGGTTTGCTGAGATTTTTTTAAAAAATAGGTATTGAATTTTGTCAATCTTTTTTCCATATTCTGTTGAAATAGTCATGTGGTTTTTATGCCTTATTTTATTGGTATGAATTAAATTAACTTTTTGACAACTGTAATCCAAACTATTCCATTTCTCCAGTTTTTTCCCTCTCCATGTTCTCTTTCTGTTCTCAGATCCAATCCATGTTACCACAATATTGTCATGTCTCTCCTTGTCATCTGTTCTGTAAGTTTCTCAGTTTTTCCTTTTAGTTCATGGCTTTAAAGGTATCCTATAGAATACCTACCTGCCAAATCTGGGTTTTTCTCATGATTGGACTGCAGCTAGGGCTTTTGGAAAGAATGCCTTAGGGCTGAAGTTCCCTTCTGTCATCCTACCACTGGGCTTATGTTTTCCATGCCGCATACCGGAGGTCTTCATCATCCTGTTACTCGTTTTCTTTTTCTGTTCTTTGGAAGCAGGTTTCTAAGTCTAGGCTGCCCTCCGGGAAAGGGGAGGAAAGGGACTTAGCTCCACCTCCTGGAGGAGGAGGAGTATCTACATGTATTTGTCTCTGGGTAAGATTTGCTTAAATTGAGTTTTGAACAATAAGTCAGCCTTGTGTTTCTAGATAAACTCCACTTGGTTGTGATGTATTACCTTTTTTATGTTTTGGTGGATTCCATATGCTTTTCTAAAGCAGTTTCCTGTTCATTTGAAGAGCATTGGTTTGTATTTTTTTCTTTTAAGTTTTACACAGTTAGATTGTCTAATAAAATTAAATACTGCTTTGTATCTGATGATGTACTAATGAATCATTTTGTTCTCGTTTGGTCTATAAATAAGCATTAAAAACTTAGAAGTGGCATTTTCTACTGGTTTTGTTTTTGTTTTCCTATTTCAGAGATTTACCCATTGTTTCTTTTCAGATTCAAGGGTCAGGCATTGAGTCTTACTTTAATACACTGAACTCATGTGTTCATTTCAGAATTCAGTGGAGAATTTAAAAATATTTGTGAATCAGTGTCTCGTTCCCCCTTAGCACTTTTAATTCTATATAAATACATTTATAGTAAGGCCTAGATGTACCTATTTGTTGAGTACTTTTATAATGATTTTCATATGTATTCTTTATTAAGAACTAAAAGTCATTCAGGTTTTCAAAGTAAATCAGTGGCTAAAAATCAACTCTGAATACTTCTGGCAAAATTTGTAATGAAATTAAAATTTAAAAATATACTTTCATGGTGGTTTTTGTAGGTACCCTTTATTAAGAACTAAATCTTTCCAGTTTTCAGGCTATATTAGTAGCTAAAAAAAACTAAAGCTTTGAATACTTTTGGGGTGTCTGTAAATATGTGTTTAAATATATGTTTAAATTCTTATACAGTATAGTCAGTATGATTTAATTTTTAGGTTTTAATTTATACTACCCTTCAGCAAAACTTTGCTTGTGAATAGAATGCTAGGTGACATCTATTGGAAATTATGCAAAGGTTAACATTCTGGTAGATAGACTGGTTAAGTCTGTAAGCCATATGGTCAAGGGTGAGTCCTGTTCTTAGACCAAAGATTTAATAATCAGTGGTAAAGGAATGTGTCTGGCTTAGTGAATGTTGTCAGGTGACCAACAGTTGACAGGTGACATGGCTGTCAGCCATGTTTGAGTACTGGAGTCAGTTCAGGGCTTGCAGAACTCTTGCTATGTGGTTCAGGGATTACTTGGACCACAAGACTTGGGTCAGAAGTTTGGATTATAGGACAGTGCTATTACTCCAAAAATTACCGTTAGGTCGTTCTTTTGTAGTCATGCCCACCCTCCATTCCTGGTCAGTGGACACCAGTACAGTTTTGTCTCTTGGTGAATGTCACATAAATGAAATCATTCTAGTATGATTAGGGGGTTGCTATTGTGATTTCAGTCCATTTGTGTCTAGAGTTATGCTTTTTTATTGCTCAGTAGCACTCCAGGGTTTGAATGTACCACAGTACATCCATCCACACTCATTGGAGTCCGTGTGTTTCTAGTCCAGTGTTGGTGATCTTGAGTAGACGTGTAAGCATTTCCCTTCAGGCTTTTACTTAAACACAAGGAATCATTTCTGTAGTGTAGATTCCTGGAAGTGGCATTGCTGGGTCACAGTTGGTACTTTTTTATTTTCTTTTTTTCTGGTGGGCTGTAGTATTTGCTTCAGAGAAACAATTTCCAGATCATCTTGTTCTCTTTAGATTTGTTAGTTGGAGATTTAGATGGAGAATAAACTACATAAATTATAGTACTGTTGCATTTGCGTATTGAATTTGTTTGGAAAGACTTTGAGCTATGATTGCAGTTACAGTTAAATTTAAAATACTGTAATAGATCTTTGCATGTGTGTTAGTGATTTCTCCTTCCCAGTGGCCTTACTATTTATTGTGGTCTGTGGAATCCATTGTTGGCTTCCTCTGGGAGCTTGTGAGAAATGAAACTCTCAGGTACCACCCACCCCCTGCTAAGTCAGAATCCACTTTGAGAACGATTTCCAGTGACTGATGTACATGCTGATGTGAAGGCTACGTGGAACAGTAGAGGGAGAGAGACTTTGTGACGGCACCTGTCCTTCTGGTTTATGTCAGACCACTCAGTTTGATTTTAGAGATCTGGAAATACGGCAGTAATGGTAGCACACCAGGGTTTTGGTGCTTTTAGTCTGCTCCAGTATCTGAATATCACAATACCCAAAGTGGTATTGTAGTCGTTAGGCTGAAGATGCAGTTCTTATTTACAGTTATCCTTTTGTTTTCGGTCACTTGACCGATCGGCCATCCTTGACCCTCTTGTTTTCAGTCACTTGAGTTCCCGAAGATGTGTTTCCACTCGTAAGGTTTACTATAGAGAGTACGTGCAGTTGTACTTGATCTTTTTATGTGGAAAATGTTGAGGAAGGGAAGAATGCAAAATGATAGCATTGGGGTTCCCCCACTTTGTGAATTTTCTAATATAGCAGTTTGTTTCTATTAAGAGTAAAGAAAAATTAAAAATTATTAATCATGAGAATAAAGAGGCAAATTTTTTTTCATTGAATTGCAAAGTAGTGTTTAAGTGAACCTCACAGTAGGCATCTATCTTCCATCTAAAAGTTATCCCTGAGCCTGACCTGTAGAGAAATGAGGTGATGCAGTAAGAATTGTCTGTGAGAAAGCTACTTTAGTTTGGGATGAAGCTAGAGGAACTTTGAGGGGAGGGATGCAGATATAATAAAATTTAAAATGAAAGTTCGTTTTAGTGTGGGGTAGCTGAAGAAAACAGTAGTTTTGCTTTTTAATTGGGCTCAGCTCTAGGGATTAGACAGTGCAGGTGAAGCTGGAAGAAGTGAGAGGAGGAAGGAAAGCATGTGGCGGCTGGGGCAGCAGCAACAAACCCAACAGCAGGACTGACTGCTCCCCTGGCACGAAGGCCAGAGTCCAAGGGTCTGGAATCAGGTCTTAAGGGCCTGTGTGGTTGGAAGGAGTGCGATGTCATCTAATTGAAGTTACAAGGCAAAATATGTAAAACTCATAGAACTCTTGTATTTAACCTAGACAGAATGTGTAAGTTTTAATTTACATTGAGAATATATTCAGTATAAGTTACATTCAGCTTTGTTTGCCATGATCTGGATTAGACTTGACAGTAGGTCCAGCAGGAGTGTTTGCGGTTATGTTTGTCCTCTCAGAACTGTAAGTAGCAACCACATGTAGAACATTGTATATTAACTACAAGCAGGAATTTGAGTTTTTTCCAATATTAAATTAATTTTTAGCATTTGGAATTATTTTTTCCTTGGGTCAGTTTAGTATTTCTCGTTGGCTTATGAGGACATATTGAAGTATCTTTGCATCTTAGGTATAAACAGCTTAACGTATTTTGGTGTTCTCTAACACTAAGTTTATGTGAACAGGAACTCACTCTCCCTCTGTGTTTGCTTTCCGTGTCTGCCATGTAGGGAGGTATGGAAACTTTGGAACTCCAGAAGGACGTAAAAGAAGAATCAGATGAAGAAGATGATGAGGATGAAGAGTCTGGACGATTACGTTTCAAAACTGAAAGGAAAGAAGGAACAATTATTAGGCTCTCAGATGTAACTAGAGAGAGAAGGAACATTCCAGAAACTTTGGGTAATTTTTTTGCCTCTCTCATCCTTTTTCACACCCATTTCAGATTCTTTTGTAGTTTTGTTAAAATTAATCACATAAAAGAGGGTTGCACATAGGAGTCATCCGGAAGCTGGATGGTCTGCGTGAGGTCAGTGCACAGTTACAGTGCTGTGAAGGTCTTTCAGTCTGCATTAATAATGTGAATAAAACCTGAGAGATTGCTTGTTTTTGATAGTTTTCTTTTGGGACCTGTGGCCCAAAGCTGCTCTCCTATGCATTCTGCATTCCTGGCTGCTCCTGGGTGGGGTAGGAAGAGTTGGGGGATGCTACACAAGGTTCTTTGGATCTTCCCAAGACCCCAGGGTTGCCAGGGGTAATTCTGGGCCAAGCTGGGTTTGCCTTGTACCTTTAGCATCCTCACAGGCATTTTTTTGTGTGTGTTTTCTGCTTCTGCTGCTTCTGTTTGCCTTCCTCTTGGTGTTGAGTGAGGAACGGCAACTTGTTTGTAGAAATAATGAGCCAACTATCACTCTGAGCATACTTTGCTGCTGGAGATATGCCACAGAGGGTTGCCACTAACAGCTGGGCCCCCACGCCTCTCCTGCAGTGAGTTGCACTGTTGCTTCCCACCAGGCAGTGCTTCTCAAATTTGCCTGAGTGTCAGAATCACCTGAGGGAGGCTGGGGTATAGTCATCGGTAGGAACGCTTGCCTGAAATCACCTCAAGGACTTTGTTAAGTCCTTTGTTAAGGACTTTGTGAGTTTTTCAACCCATTCCCAGCCATCCTGAGTGCTAAGCTTTGTGCCAACTCAGGTGCTGCTGTTTGGACCTGAAGTCCAGATATGCAAAGCCACCTTTTGGTGGCTCCTTCTGCAGGAGAGGGTGATGATGGCAGGACACTGGACTGTTCCTGTCCCTTGGTCATGGTTTAGGTCAGTGGTGGTGAACCTGTGGCATACATGTTACTTGTTTTTCTTTTGAACAAAAGATATTAATGTATGAATTGCTTTTTCTAAACCAGAACCTCAGTAGTATTCATGTTTAATTGCAGTGTTGGCAATTTGTGATAAATAAGTGGGTTTTGGGTGGCAGTTTCGGCACTCATCTCTAAAAGATTCACCACCACTGGTCTAGGTAAAAATCAGTATCAAGCCCTCACTACTAGCTTTATTTTAGAAAACATTGCTTCTAGTTGTGTTTAACCCGAAACATGAGTGTGTGTCTTTAAGGGGCAGGTATAAATTCTCCAGTGGACACAAAGCTCCCCAGGCACAGAAGTCAGCAGCATTGAGCTGGTCTTCTCATGCTACGTTACTGAGCAGCATTTATAGAGTCTACTGTACTCTCAGCCTTCTCTCTCTTCCCCGTAAAGTTGCCTTCTTTTCCACTTTTGGCCAAGATTCTCCTAGGTGGAAAAGAAGGCAACTTTCTCAGATTATGGTGTAAAGTTGCCAGTTGGTCTGAACCAGATTTCATAGCATATTTCTTAGAAACTTACTTTTTTTCTAAGAAAGTGGATTACGGTTAGGGATTTAGCTCAGTGGTACAGCACTTGCTGCACAAGGCCTGTGATTTGACCTCCAGCACCCCCCCCCCCGCAAAGAAAGAAAGCAAGAGGATCTGAATTTTGTTTTGCAAAAAGAAGAATGGAACAAACACCTTAAAAGAGAAGGTAGGAAAAACAAGTCATTGAAGAGGAATTGGCCGCATAGCAGAAGAAACTTAGTGGTGCAGAGACCTCATGCTCCTGGGCTCTAATATGCTTTGTGCCAGGTTGAACACTGAGGTTTTTTGACTAGGTAATAGGGCAAGTGAAAATGTTGCTTGCAAGTACCTTTCTTTGCTCCATATTTGTGATTCCTGACAGGTTTTCCAGGAACTGCAAAGTTTGGATTATACCTGACTAAAAGACAAAGGTTTTCTGCCCACCAGTGGATTGGTTTCCGGGAGAGTGAGCTCCATTACTATTAGTGCCTCCCCAAAACTGACACTTACTTTACAGATTAGGAAAAGGTTCACTGAAAGTCAGAGGGTGCTAGTGTTTGAAAATTAGAAATTTGCATGAATTACTGCCTATTGATGCTCCCGGGATAGAAATAGCAGTCTCAGGGATTGTATAGATGTAATTACATTATTTGATTGTATAAAGCTGGTTGCCTACTTTTTGTACTGAGATTAAATATCTTGCTACTAGAGTATATATGTTGTCTCATGTGATAGGTATTTTTAAAATTTTTTTAACATTATGATAACAAATAACAATTTTTAGCATTGATAAATATTGAGAACACTGCATTCTTTAAAAAGAAGAATCAAAAAATGCTCTGGTGCCTGCCATTTCTGAATCTAAGAGTTTGCATGTGAAGTAGTGAGTTCTTTTCAAGATCTAGAAGCGGGGTTTGGCATTTTAGTCTTTGTTCACATTCATATACATGGCGTCATGCTTAGAAATACTAATTCTAGTATATGACAATCTGGATTGTTAAGGAAACTGATGCACAGTTGGGGGGTTGTATTTTGAAAGCAGGTTGAATTAGAGGTAGAATTTTGGGCTTTCATCTAAGTTAATATCTTAGTTGGTTAGCTTTTTTCCCCAACTAGGATCCTGGAAGTTAACCTTCCACAGAAGGATTTGTGTGCCTGTTTTCTCAGTTTTCCCAAGGATGATATAAGACTATATATAAGACGATAAATTAATCCACAGCATGTGAAGGCTACTGTGGCGTGGAAGTCATTCTCTCGTGGAACCCAACTGAGCAGGGCTGCTGGGACACATTTGTAAGGGACCGGTTGATTTTTGAATGAAAATGTCGGAGCATTCTCAGGGTGTTATTGACTAGTTTCCCTCAGATGTGAGCCCTGTAGTCTAGAGCTGTCTTTTCTGTTGTTCTAGGAAGTGGACCTCAGGTGGTCTTTGCAAGCAGTGCAAGCCATAAATGAAAGGCCACATTTATTTCAGTTAGGTTTTTTAATTATTATCTGTGAGTAGATGTCCAGATTTAATGTTGTGAGAAGTCTCATTGGCATATGTAATACATTAAATTTTTATTGCTTTAGCCTAAAAAACCTGCTTGTTATACCTATAGAGTGTTCTCAACTAATACCATTAGTTAATTTCATGTGAAAATGAGTGTAAACATTTTCATCTAGTGATGAAGAGTTCAAGATTGTTAGTGCCAGCATTTCCATACTGTCCTGTTATGGGCCTTGTAGTTCCAGGGCTTTAAAAATATCTTGTTCCAGTTATCCTGTAAAAAGGAAAAAAATCTCAGACTTCGATTTGCTATTTTTATTTTGCCAGGTAAATTGTGTGTTCTGTATCAGTCATTTAAAACTAATACACAGTTATTTGCACACAGGTAATCTTAACATTTTAGAAAGGGACAGTACAAAACTTTGTTAATTGCATACTCTCTCTGTAGAATCTGGATGTAGTTCAGAAAACACTTAAAGGGAAATTAACATTTCAGTTCAAGTTACAAATGTAATTTCCATCCTGTCATATTTTGGTGACCTTTTGTGACAGCTTGTCTCAATTGGAGGAAAGCATTTTTACTTGCTGATTAAAGATGTCATTTGAAACCATTTTATTACTGAGGATAGTGAAATTAATCTTGACACTTAGAACCACTAGAAAAATAATTGCTGATTCACCGCATAAAATGTGTATGTGAACCAATCGTGTAGTCAGAGACTAGAATAAAAGTCTGTACTGGTTAAAAGGAGATTAAATTTTCTTTCAACTGGGGTCTAGATTTATTTGGAGATGAGGGGACTACCACAGAAACAATTTCAAGAAAATAAGGATCAGAGATTTTGGAAGAGTTTGGACACGATGATTGAGTCCACGGTAGGAAATGGACTGCGGTGATATCTAAAATGTATCTGGTGATATTTAAATTAAAACATAGACTTCACTGTCACAAGAATGCATGAGCAGGCTTGTAGGAGTATTCAGTAACCTCTTCAGAAAATATGCATTTACTAATGTAAGATGTATTTATCATGATTTGGATATTATTGTGAAATGAAGGAACCCTGTTTGGGTAAATTGGCATTTCTCCCTGAGTTGCTTAGAATAATGTGGCACAGGAGGTTTCTTGGGCCTGGTGCCTGTGAAGCATGGGGCAGTGAGTGAGCACCTGCTCTGTGCTCTGCCACTGTCTGTGTTAGTGAGCTTTTCCTGGTGTGACCTTGCTGTCATGGGGTGAGGAATCCGTGTCCGACTTTACAGAGGGAAGTTTAAAAAAATGAATATGAAAGTTTGAAATGGAAGGGCATTTCCTTTCTTTGGGGAATTAACTTCTAATAATCTGATTTCAGAGTGAGTTTATTAATAGCTTTGTTTTTAAATCAGAATGATCAGAAATTTGTTTTCTGAGTCTCTGTGCCATTGTATATTGGTGGTGTTCTCTTTCTGGCTTTGGTGGGAAAGTGGTTCTGGTACAGTAAGACTGAGGGGGAGAGAGCACTCCTAACCAGCTTCACCTGCCTCCTTGGAAGGAGGAAGTGACTCCAGATCCCTGGCCATATAGAACAGTGGTTACATGTGACTTCAGCCACTTCTTTTCGGCTTCATGCAGGGCTTGGTGGGCTCAGGTGCAAATACTTTGAAATTCATGGCGGATGGTTATATTTTATTGCAAAGGAAAACCTTCATATAACAGATCTCCCAGAAGGTGTAAGTGTCAGCAGTGGCATCGCGCTCTTCCTGCTGATTTAGTAGTGACTGTGGTGTAGCACGTGCTTCTCCACTTCCACTGCCATGTATTTCTTTCCCGTTTTCTCCTGTGAATCTCCTCTAGACTGTTCGAAGCCATCTAACACATATACATCTTTTCAAATAGAGCTTTCAGCAGAAGCCAAAGCTGCGTTGCTTGAATTTGAAGAAAGAGAGCGACAGCACAAGCAGGGACGCTATGGATCCCGGCGGGGAGGCAGGAGAGGCGGCTCTCTGATGTGTCGTGGCATGGGAGACCAGAGAAGAGAGAGCAGCGAGAGGGGGAGGATGAAAGATCACAGGCCTGCCCTGCTTCCCACTCAGCCTCCGGTCATGGTAACCCACAGTCCTATTCCCAAATAGCCCAAAAACTTCAGAGCAACCCAAGTGTGCTTTTGTGGGTGGTGTTCTTATGTTCACCTTTTCATAGAATGAAATTACAAATAAGCGAGAGGACAAATGTTTCTGCTTCATAGTCTGAGATACTATTTTGTGCACAGTCTTAGAAAGGAGTCCTCCAGTAACCTGGTAGTACTTGATTATCTGGCACCTCAGCACTGCAGAAGAACCGACAACCTGGTGTCCCAGAGATTGGGTCCTGGCAGAGCTCACTCTGCTCCTTTGCCTCTGGGGAGGGAGGCACTGTCCTCAGAGTACTGCTTCAAAACAATACAGGTTTTAAGCAGTAGTTGATTATTTTATAAAAATACTTTTCCTTATGCTGTTTATCATAGTTCTTTTTATAAATAGCATTTTTCTTAAATTAATTACCCTATGCTGTCCATAAAACATTTTTGTAATTTAGGAATAAATCATGTAATTTGAATTTAAGATAAATTTCCTCTGTATTTGCTGTGGGATGTCTTAGAAGCAAAGACAGGAATAGTGTCCTTTTTTGTTGTTACATTGCCAGGCTGGATTTTATCAGGATTTTATGGCTTTCTCCTTTGGAAGTCAGAGTTTAAAAAGAAATGTAGTTAGCATCTGCCCATGTGCCTGTCGGTGTGCACTTTTCCTTTGTACAGAAACGTTGTTGTAGGAGTCATTCATTTGTGAAATCATGTGGTAGAAGATTGGAGTTTTGCTCCAGTATGAGAGCCCCGTGTTGATACAGCAGATGGGATAAGGAGGAGCTGAATGGATCGCAGCCTGAGAGTTTGGTGGTATTGGAGCTGCTCTTGTGCACACAGCTGTTTGGCTCCTGAATGCTTCTGCTAGCCATTCCTTTAGTTTCTTCTTTCTTCCCTGTCCCTGTGCCAGCCCAAGCCTATATATACGTGGCATATATGGAATAGCTCATACAGGTATTTTGGCTTCGTGGGGGAAAACGACTGTGCAGGAAGTAGGATCATATGTAGTTGTAGCCCCATGGTCCTAGGAAAGTCACAGGACTCCCTTGTTTCTTAGCCACGAAGAGAGAGAGGCATGGACCACCTAAGTCTTTGAGAGGAGTTAACTGAGGGGAGAGTGTGTGGATAGACACTTTAACTCCTGTCCCGGAATTGAAGGCAACCTGCGTCCTGCCAGTGAAGCTGTCCGAATTCTGATGTACTGATCCAGGCTGTGCAGCCAACTAAGTAGCTGCCCCACTGGGTCTGCCCAGCGGGGGGCTGTGGTGCAGTCTCATTTGGCTGTCAGTGGTGCTTGCCAGCTGCCAACTGACTGCAGAGGCCAGGGCTGTCCGTCCCTTAACTCTTCACCCCACATTCAAGAAGGGATAATCTGCGCTCATGCCTGCCTCTGCCTGTCTCTCTGTGTCAGTCCCTCTCAGCTGCTAGATTCTGTCTTCTTGGGCACCAGGAGTGCACACTCACTGTGTGTGAGCGCCCATCCCATTGACCGTACGCCGGAGCCTTTGGCATTACTGTTGCTACCTTTATCTTGAGCTGCACTTTTTGGGGTGTGTGAGATTTGGGGTGTTCTCTCTTTTAGAACTGTCCCTTCTTCTCTTTCCCTCCCTCACTTCTTCCTTCCTTCCACTGTGATGTTACAATACATGTAAACATTTATGGAATGATTACAAGCTAAGTAACATCTCTATTACTTCATGTTCTTTTGTGGATTAATTGATTTATTTTTTTGTGAGAACATTTAAAACTCACTCTTTGACCTTTTACTGCATTGTTTCTCTTCTCACTGGGCAGCTTTCTTAACCATCCACTCCCAAATTTTGCCTCCACATGACCTCTTTCTGCCCTAGTTTCCTCAGATCGACTGTCCCTGTAAACTCTCCATGTGGGTGTTTCAGGTTCTGAACTTCACTTGAAGTGGATAAAACAGGATCTTTCCTTAAAACTCTACTGTCTTCTTCTTATGAGTGTGTACAGTGGACGTTTTCGGTTCCATTAAGTTTACTTTGGGTGCCCCTGTGGTGGGGAGGATGTGGTGGTAAGACACAGTCCCTATTCTCACTTGCATGTGTGTGCATCAAAAGGTTATGAGTGAGAGAAGGATTCTGGGAGCAGGAATCTTGGAATCTTTGGAAAAGCCCTCTCTGGGGAAGGCTGGGAAGGAAGCCAAGGCCATCTACAATGTAGTTTTAAATTTTGCACAGTGTTTCTCTGAAGGATGTCCTTGCTCTCCCTCAACCCTTGGCCATTTCTTTGATTCCCCTCCACCTGTGGCCAGTGGACTGCTCTGTGCTCTTTCTTCTTCCTCTCGTCCATCTCGCTTGCTGCTGTCAGTGACTATCTTCCTACCAAAGACTCCTCAGGGATTCTCATCAGTGCATTGTATATGGCGTAGTAACGATCTTTCCCTTGGAATTCAGCAGCCCTCACCCTCCATAACTTGGCATCATCCCAGGGGAAACTGCTTGTTAAATTTGCCTGCTAAATTAGCAGTGTTACTGCTTATTAGCTGTGTGGTCAGTTTGATTAACAATTAAAAGCAAAACTTGTGGAATCAGAGTGTGTGAATTCTGTTTGCAGCTCTTTGCTTCCCAGTTGCTTAGTCTGTTAAAGAAGACCCACCTCCTGGGGTCGCTGGGTGGGAGGGTGTTGGTGTGCTGCCCCTGGGCTCTCTTCACACTGGACTTGAGACAAGAGGGTGCAAGGCATTGTAGCTGCTGCTGTTGGTTTCTCCTTCCTTAGTGACTGTGGGACAGAACAGCCTGGAGATGTTTGACCATTGCCCTCTTTCCTTCTCTTCGCACACGCTGCAGTCATACTGGTTTCCTTCCCCTTTACTAAGCAGGCCATTCTTCCTGGGCTTCTGCAGGTGGTTGTGTTACTTGCCGATGTAGTGCCTTGCTTTTCTCTCATTGTGGCCTGGTGCAGTGCCAGCTTCTCAGAGAAGCTCCCTCTAGTCCTGTGGGGTGGCTCTCTTCAGCCCCTACCTTTTCTTAAACCTGGGGTCCACGGCAGGGTTGTTCACACATGTTCTTGTCTGCCTCCTGAGACCCTTGGAGCAGGAGGAGCGGGCTCAGCCATACCTGGAGGCTGAAGAGAGCTCTGTCGTAACCCTAGCTGGTCAGCTTTGCTTGCTGTGAGCAGTTTGGGTTGCTAGACTACATTTTTTTCTTCTGAAGTTCATGCTGGGTGTTTTGGAGCTGCTATTACTTTTCCTCTCTTTGCTGTGGACGGGCTGACTGTGACATTGTCCTTCTTTGTGATAGATGGAGCAGCCTATTTTTCCTGTGGTTTTTATACAAGTCGTTACTGTAGACTTCTTAAATTTTAAAAGTTAATCATTATAAATAGGTAGCACAGCATTTCTTTGTGTTTCTTGCAAGTGTTGATTTCTGTGTCTTTTTCTCTCTTGTGGTTCCTAGACTCATTCGCCAAGATTGATCCCCCCTCCACAGCCACAGCCACCCCCTCCGCCTCCACCACAGCAGCAGCAGCCCATTAGGAGCCTGTTCCAGCAGCAGCAGCACCCACAGCCTCTGCTTCCACTGCAGCACCCGCACCACCCATCCCCACCCCAGGGCGTGCATATGCCCCCCCAGATGGAGGCCCCCCGTGTGATGCTGACGCCACCTCCCGTGACTCCACAGCAGCCCAAGAACATCCACATCAACCCACACTTCAAGGGCACGGTGGTGACCCCCGTTCAAGGTGCGTGTTCTGTCCCAGTGGGTGCTGGTGCTGTTACTGGTGCTTTGATCCAGGGGCGTGCCATCTCTGTGGCAGAGTGCTCCCACATTCAAGTCTGTGAACAGGCATCGTTCCCTTGGCCCTTTCCCCAGCTCTTAGACACACTTAGCTTGATGCCCAAATTCATTTCTGCACAGTGATGGGCTCCTGTTTTCTGACCCAGTGCAAAGTACTGAGAGGACATTGTCGGTAGAAGGGCATACTAGAGGTAGCTGTTGAGATGCCTGAGTCGTTACTTCATGTATCTCCTGGGGCATTGCTGAAAGCGATGAGTGTCCCTCTTGGGTCCCACCCAGTGTACTTCTTTACTTCACCCCAGTTCATCTTGCAGTTGTTGTGTTCCTGTCCCTGTGGGTGCTGTGAGAGCAGGAACATGGCCAGTGCTAGGTGCTGTTGTGAGCAGCTGCACTAAGCACTTTGCCCCAAGTGTGGCAGTGTGTACTTCTCAGTGCATTTCTTCATCATGGCACCTCAGGCATGAGGAAGACAGAGCAAACAGAACTCTGCGTGGCCATGCGCTTGCCTTCTCGTGGACTGAGGCAGCCTGTTAGCAGGAAATGTAGTGGTGATGGCACTGTGGGACATGGCTTGGTGCAGTGGGAGCACAAAGAGGATGAGGTGGGGAAGGGCTGGTGGCATCAGTGGAGCACTTACGTCGACTTCATTGGCTGGCTTTTCAGGGAAGAAGGTTGTAGGCAGAGGGACCAGCAAGTACCAGGGGCTTATTCAAGGTGCCCCATGCCTCGTGTGCTTAAGTAACCACCAGGAGACCAAGGTGACTTTAGAGGGATAATAGAAGCAGAGAAGAGGTGCAAAGCAAAGTACTGTCTGAGCCATCCTTGGGACTTGGATTTCCCATCCAGGTTTTAAGGAACGGCAAGGCGCAGGCATACTGCTCTTGTCTGAGAGGCCCTTCGGTCCATCTTGGGGGGAACGTGGGAGGTGATGATAGGAGCCCGTGGAACAGATTGGCTGGCCGCAGGGATAGTGAGGGGCTGCTTACTGATGCCAGTGGATGGGGGTGGGGCGAGTTGCCATCACCGACAGTGGGGGAGACTGGAAACTCTGTCTGGGATGTATTATATTTGAATGGAGGAAGCAAGTGGCTGGTAAGTGGGAGGGCAGGGTGGCAGGAAGACTTTAGGGGTTCTGAGGTGAAGAGGAGGAGTGAAGCTGGCTGAGAAAGGGCACACAGTGTGAGTCACTGTTGGCAGGCATTGAATGGTACTCTGTGAAACACAAATTTGTTGGTAATTGAGGGTAAGTGTGCTTGAGAAAGCTTTTTACTTTAAGATGTGGACACATTGCATACTTAGAGAAAACAAATCTTTGATGCAGGCAAGAGGGAAAGCTTGTCCTGGCAGGACCAGACAGTGTGGTGAGGTGAGGTTGAGACCTGCATCCACCACTGTGAGCAAAGCCAGTGTCAGGGTGGCGGCAGACGGTACTCTGGGGCAGTTGCAGGCACCTGAGTGGGGAGGTCGGGTGCACAGGTGGTCTGAGAAGTCCTGAGGTTCTCCTCTAGGACTGAAGAGGGACCTGCAGGGGGGCAGCAGCTCATTGTCTCTCCAGCTGTGCCCATCTCATGTGCAGGTAGAGCTAGGAGCGAGAGATGGTGAGGAGGGTGGTGTGTAGAGCAGGGTGCTGAGGGAGCAAGGTGGGAAGAGAAGGTGGTG
The DNA here is from genome assembly GCA_004026905.1 of Hystrix cristata. NCBI lineage: Eukaryota > Metazoa > Chordata > Mammalia > Rodentia > Hystricidae > Hystrix > Hystrix cristata. Next base: position 128,956 of record PVJO010002116.1, on the reverse strand, counting down.
CGAAGAGTGACAAGCCGACTGCTTGGGGTTCATGGGCAGGAAGGTGGCAGGCACTGCCGAGGTGACCTCAAGGTCCGTGGCTGAGGTGCCGTGGGCCTGAGGAGCAGGGTGCTGGGAGAGCCTGGGCACAGACGGAATGAGTACTGCAGGCTGTGGCAGTGACCCAGGAGCTGACCTCCCCCGCAGGCAGGAGCAGGGGCTGGTGAGAGGTGTCATAGTAACAGGAGATTGAGAGTGACTCTGGAACAGAGGTGAGTTGGGAAGGAGCCCTTCAGGCTGACAAGCTGTCCCTTAGGTTCCTTCCCAGGGGAAGGCCTGAGGGATGATGTGGGCACTGCTGATGGAAACGGCCATCAGCAGTGGAATTACTCAGCATGTGCCACAGACTGGGAACTTATCCCACAGCACTTATTATCTCACAGTCTGGACTCTGCATGCCCAAGGGCAGCCTGTCCTTAACTTGCAGGTGGCCACTTGTTCCCTATATCTGCACATCATCTGCCTTGGTGTGTGCACGTGGCTATGTCTAGAGATTGACCCTTCTTATAAGAAAAAGTTTGGATTATAGTCCACTGTAAAGACTTCATTTTACCATAACTACCTCTTTAAATACTTTGTTTCCAAATGCATCACTTTTGAGGTCCTACGGATAGGTTCAACATACAAATGTGGGGACAAAACTTATTCTCCAACTCCTGGTCATCTGAGAGCTTCCAAGGTACACGTAACAGTACACTTGAGTGAAGGGTACAGCTTCCTCCAAGGTGGTGAGCTTTTTTCAAAAATCAAGATCAGTGTAGTGATACATTTTAAAGGGCTTAGCATAATCTGGTTTAGCCTCAAGGTGTGGAACTAAGATCTCACTTCTCTACTGTGAAATATCTTAAAAATGATTCCTTAGTCTTATGGTAGATTGGTGAGATTTCTGGTTGTTTGAAAACAACAGTTTGAAAGTCTTAGCATAATAGGTTCTTTGCAAGGGTGTGAGCATTTCCTCCAGTTCCTAGGGTATTCGATTTTCCTTTCTGTGTGCCTTATTTCTGACACGACTCCTGGGGGTCTTGGGTGGTCCGGTTGCCCCCAGTGGGAGTGCCGTGCACCAAGGTGGTGCCTGGCCCAGGCCTGACTCCTGTTCTGACACAGAAGGTTGAAGGAGAGTCAGATTGAGACCAAAGTGCCAGAGTGAAAGTAACTTTTAATAAAGCAAAAGCAAGTACAAAGCTGCTTTTTCTCAGTGAGAGAAGCTGGGACGCCTGAAACTGAGCCACCATCAGGCACAGGCCCATTACACAGCTTTTATAGGTCTTTTTTTTTTTTTTTTAACCAAGAACATGTATTGGTATATTTTACATATAATGGTTACATTCATCACATTTATTTTGTACCTGTACATGATGCATCTTGGTTCTCCCCCCTCTTCCCCACCCCTCCCCTCTGTTCCCTCCCTCCCTATTTACAGCAGGTTTATTCATAATTTTCCATATTTTCCCTGTCCCTTTTCTTTCCTTTGTTGCCTTACTGCTTTTCCCCTTTCTTTCTAGTACTCCTCTCCTTTGTATATTATCTTGCTTTTATATAATATCTATTACACCTCTTTGTCCTTATTTACAGTTAGGATTTCTTATATCAGAGAGACAATTCGATGTGTACTCATATTTCACTTAAAAGTATGTTCTCAAGGAACATCCATTTATATACGAATGACTCTAGTTTATCCTTTTTCATGGCTGTGTAGTACTCCATTAGCTTTTATAGGTCTTAACTAGGGGCCTGCCCTGACTTTCTCAACTGAGGGTGTCACTACTTGATTGGTCAATTGGTTCATTACTAGGGAACGTGGGGAAGGGTCTCTGGGGACTTTGCATTAGGGTCTAGGGTCAAGCTTTCTTTTTTCCTAACTTCTGTAAAGGAGTCTCGCAAGGTATAGCATAGAGAGGAAATGTGACCGCAGGCTGCCGTCCTCACTGGCAGTGTTAACCACAGGAGCTGCTGTAGCCTGGTTTGCTCTTAATAAAGTGCCCTTTCTCTCTTCTCTGGGGGGTACCTCCCGTTCTAGCTCTGCCTAACATTCCTCCTGCCCCTACAATTCCTCCTTCCCTTTCATAATTTCAGAGGTGTTAGATTTAAATTTGAATATTATTAGAGGAGGAAATATCAGGATTAGGTAACCTGAGTAACCTAGATAAGATGTGGAAAACAAGCTAGGTTTTTTATTTTAGAGGAATACTGTCTTTTGTTGCAAAATATAATTCCTACTAGTAACTCACAGCTTCAGCTTGTGCATTGTGTGCTGAAGAAAACCTACTCTCTCCTCTTCTTAGCTCAAGTGTAAACCTAGTTTACTATGACGTGTATGCTGCACACAGTGTGTGTTTTATGTGAGACTTCATGTGTCTGCTTATCCTGTGGAGCTGGATGGGAAATGATGGTAACACAAGGTGTTTTCTTGCAGTGCCCTTACTGCCAGTTCCAAGCCAGCCAAGGCCCGCCGTGGGACCCCAGAGATTCCCAGTGAGTAGCAGCTGCTCCTTCTGCTCTGAAGGGGGAAGAATCCACACTTACTTAGGAGTAGGTTAATACTGCACATGCAAGGGCTTCTGCCACACACAACTGTGAGGATCAGTAAATATTGACTGGAATTGCTGCTATGGAAAATGTTTGTTAAAAGCTTAGGGCCAGTGGAGTTTTCAAAGTGGAATTAATTTGGTTTAACTGTAAAATTACTGAATCAGGACCGTCAGCAGAACACCTTAAAGAATATGAATTCTGATTTTGTTACCTGCGCTGGGTTAAGTAAGAAGAAAAAGTTCTTGCTTTATGAGAGGATTGGGGGGTGATATGGGGGATATGTGGGTCAAATTCAGGGACTAAAAATGAGGTCTCTGCTTATTTTTCAAAAGAACCATCAAAATCTTTGGAGGAGGGGTACCGGGGATGGAACTCAGGGCCTTGCACTTGCTAGGCACATGCTTTACCACTGAGCTAAATCCCCAGCCCCTCAAAGTGTTAATGAGTCATTTGCTTTATATTTTTAAGGTTTTTTTTTTTTTTTTTTTTTTTGAGGTGCAGGGGATCGAACTCAGGGCCTTGTGCTTGTGAGGTAGGCACTCTTAAGCACTGAGCTAAATCCCCAACCCCTTGTTTTATATTTTTAACTGAAAGTTTCACTTTCAAATATTTTTAAAAAGCATATATTCATATTTTCTGTTTCTCCCTCATATACACATAGACCTAGGCATGTACACTTTCCTATATACTCTTTAATTTTATCCTTAATTGGAAGAAAAATGTCCATTAACTGGCTGTTACTTAAATACATACATCTTACTTTATTTGAATTTTTGGCTTGACTTTGTAGTGTGTTCATATTTCATTAAACCAATGGATTTTTTTTTAAATGGGAGAAAATAGATCAGCTCATTACAATTTTAGTGTCACTTGTATGTAAACCAGGGAGTCTTACTTTGCTTAAACAATTTAATTTTCAGGAAATATTTAAATGGCCTATTTGATTAGCTTTGATACTTCAGTAGGTAACATTTATATATAGGGCATTTACCGAACAGGTTTAAACAAGAAACCTGCATATGTAATTAGATAGTAACTCGAAAGTAAACTCAGTATTGGATTTAAGGTTCTAAGTGTTTTTTTAGGGGCCTTCTTGATTTGTAGTTATCTATGAATATGTTGTGGTTTCCAAAGCTTGTTCCTTTTGGTCTCATTTCTGTATTTAGCTAAATTTTTCTTTAGATTACTGATCAAGTTCTGAAAATGTAGGTTTTTTAAAAATCTTTTTAAAAATCTGTTGTTTTTAAAAACTTAATTATTGTTTATTGAGTACCATTACTACAGGAAGAACTTGCCTGAATAGCTGGGGTTAGTAATTGTACTGCCCAAGGGTAATGTGTGATTTTAGCCACTAGATGCAGTGTTTCTGAGGAAGTAGCTCATCTGCTAGTTACTCTAAAGCACCAGCATTTTAAGTACTTTTTGCCCTTTCTCAGAATTGTGAACATCTTTGTTGAAATCATTACTGGACTTGTTTTCATGTTTTATTTGTATTATAGGGATACAGTTTGATATGAAAAAGCAATTGTACTTTAAGAAATAAACATAAAACAATATATGCATTATTGACATTTTTATAAAAAGGGTGCTTACTAAGATAAAATTAGGATTAGTTACTTGCGACTTTCATTTACTTATATTTTTCAACTGTGTAAACAGAATTGTATATGATATTTTTTGTTTGTTTGTTTGTTTTTGGTGCCGGGGATTGAACTCGGGGCCTTGCTCTTGCTAACCAAGTACTCTAACCACTGAGCTAAATCCCCAACCCCTGTATCTGATATTAGAAGAGAAAAATATACTTTGAGAGTGTTAGAGGAAAATAAAATTTTTTGAGAAATAGAATTTAATTTCTAAGTTATAGAGACTCTGAGGACGGTAAATATTGTCAAACTACGATTGGAAATGTTCGTGGCAGGTGTGAAGTTCTGTGTTTGAGGTGGGAAGTGTGTGTGGTGGGAATGGCTGGGCTAGCAGGGAGCTGCAGGTGGTGTGGCTCTCCGAGCTCAGGTCTCTCATTAGCCCCAGCTGCTGGACCCAAGGCTGAAGTTACAGTGAACTTGTGCTATAGGGGATGCAGTGCTGTACTTATTTCTGTAATCATTCTCCCTTAGACAAAATAATGGAATGTGAAAACTATTTTTTAAAAAATTGCAGAACCATTATATTTTCAATAAGTCCATCAGAATCCTGTTTGGGAGGGAGATTTATTTATGCTCTGTGCTGTCTCCTGCCATTTTACTTAAGCCATATCTTTAAGTAAAATTATTTTTTCCCTTTTCTACTACTAGATTAAGCTTGGTTGCTATGAATGTGAATTTAATTTTGTAGACATTTACCAAGGCCCTCCTTTATGCCAAGTGTTCTGCGTGGCAGTAGTCCCTAAAACAGTCCAAGATAATTAAATGAAACCTAACTTACAGCCTTAGGGTAATTTTCACTTGAGTATAAAAATAGTGAAGACAGTATTGTGGTTTAACAAAGCACATTGGAGATCTCTTACTGGTTGGTTCTCTTACTTTTTCAGAGTTCAGGCTCAGTCAGTATTCATTACACTGAAGTTGAATTGGAAGTCTTTTTACCAGTTGGCATGAAATTTGGCAATTGAGCAGAGCAAGGTCCATTGTTGTCTTGTCATTGCCCAGTTTGAGCCCCTTTAAAGGACCCATGGCTCTGAGGACAAGGTGTACACACAGTTGCTCTGTCAATCAGGCTGTGTATTTCTCCATATTTGTGTGATGTCTGGTGAAGGTCTATAGATGAAGCTCTGTGCAGGTTCCCGTCATCCTGTGCTCAGTGGTGCAGACTCAGCCAAGGGCCTTGAGCACAGAAGGCACAGACAACGGACTTACAGAATAGGTGTACACATGGATTTAATGCTGAAACTAAGTTACCTTGCTCCTTACCAGAAGCCCTGCACAGAATAAGTAGTGTAGACAAAGGATGCATATTTAATATTTGCTTTTTACTTGTTGTTTTAAAAGATATATAAATGAATTTGCACAGTAATGTCATGCACACTGAACTGTAAAGAATTCAGCTCTGTACCCCACTAACAGGAAGAAGGGAGAGATGGTAGATGTGGGACAGAAGCAGCACTAGATTTCTAAATCTTAAAGGATCTCACATTTGTCACTTGGGCTTAGTAAGGTTTTCCTTATCTTCCCCAGCGGTGCACTTGACTTGCTTAAAAGTCAACTTAGTTTAACGATTATATGAAAACTTTAATAATTCTTACTTTAGAACTAGGTTGTCTGGATGATTTTCCTAAGTGATAGTTCCCCAACACTCCCTACCCCGACCTATACCACCCCACCCCTTGGAACTGGGGGGTAGAGCCAGGGGCCTCAGGCTTGCTGGGCCAGCATTCTACTGCTGAGCTGTGCGCCCCCCGCCCCCCAGTCCATGCCTCCAGTTTTTTGTTTGTTTTTAGGTTTTTTGAGTTAGGGTCTCCCTCTAATTCAGGCTGGCCTTGAATTCACTGTGTAGCCCAGGTTAGCCTCAGACTTGCAGTAAACCTCCTGCTTCAGCCTCCCAAGTGCTGAGATTACAAGCATGTGCCACCACACCTGCTGACTCCAGTTTTTTAATAATCACAGAGAACTATAGGCAACCTGATATGAAACATTTTTCACGGGCTTATTTAACATTATCGTTATTCTGCGGTACTGGAGATTGAACCCGGGACCTCATGAATGGTAGGCAAGTCTTCTCTATCACTGAGCCACATCCTTAATTGATCTAACCTTATTTTTAAAAATTCAAATCCTAGGCCAAAATAAGACATTCTAGACTATGCTTGATGGAATAAGACTAACATTTTAATGTCCCATAAATGAATATTACTTAAGATAATTGAGTAAACAATTCTTAAAACAAAAATTTGAATGTCAAAGTGGCAAATCCTTATTTTTATTATTTTGAAAGAAATTGTTTTAGCTTTTGCACCTGGATGTGGTTTTTAACCCTTTTTACTCATTTAAAGAATTTTATGGGGAAAAAAGTTCTGTGAAGCACTTGGTAATTTAGCTTCCGGTAAAAATGTACTTAATTTTAGTTATGGATAAAGCTATTAGTGCCAGACTCTAAAATGTTTCCTCTCAAACTTTTATTACCAGTGACCATTTTTTCAAATCAGAGTTAAGAATCTCTTTTGCAAATATAAAATGTATCTCAGTTGATACCATATCAGGAATGACTTTCTCATCCTCATTTTCATGTCAGAATAATAATCTTCCTAACGTAAAATGTAGTTCAGCTGTGGTCTGTGTTTGCAGTATATAGTGATTGCATTCATCATGGGGAATTGGTGCATGTACATAACACATCTCAGTTCTTTTTTCGTCTTGCTCCCTTCCTTTCCAAGTAATGAAGACTTACATGAACCGATAGGTACGAGAAGTAGCATATACCAGGGGATTCATAGGTCCTGCTTTTCAGCTCCTGGCTGCTCCCTGCTGCCTAGCAGACCACTCACTTGTGTTCATGTTAGGACCTCCTGATGTAATTTCACAAAACATTTGTTTTTGTTTTTTGTTTTATAGGAAAGAAGGAAGGAAAATGGGTTTGCAAGTTCCCTTACCTACAGTCTGTGTTTCTGTCTGAATTCTGTTTTCAGTCCCGAGTGTTCTTCATTTTGCATGTTAACAATCCGATTGGTTTCTCTTTCTACAAAGGCTTTCCCTGGTATTTTTATCATTAATAATTGTAAAAATTGTAAGTCCTTTCCTTATAGATTTTCCACTCACATTCTTGTCGTTAAAGAGGTATTGATTCTCAGGCTTGCTTACTGAAAGTAACATGAAAATGTCAACTGTTGAACTACTTTTGCCAGTCTACTTTTTTTTCTTTTCCTATCCAGTTGCTGTTTTTGTGGATAAATCTCAAGTAATCCATATTTTCAAGATTCTTGACCTAAGATATTTTAGAACCAAAGTAGTCTTTTGATTTTGCATTGGTATATTGGGTAAATGAAGATATTTTATTTAGCCAGTTGAATAGCAAGTAATTCAGCTGTTGAATAATTTCTTAGTGCTCTTTGTTTAAAATAAAGATGAAGATTATGTTTTAAAAGACTGCCATGTTAGTAAGTTTGAAAGAGTCTCCTTGGCAGTTACAGTGTTCCTTAGGTAGAGCAGCAGGTGAGTTGGCACTGGCATTGGCTCTGTTGCCGCAGCACATCACAGGGAGCGTGGACTGCACTGTGGTGTGTGGTATCAGGTGGCGGTGATTGACATCCACTGGATGTGTCCTAAACACCATTTTATGCAAATCATGTCTGAGGAGACTGCTACATCAAATCACATTTCTCTCTGATTATAGCCCTTGCAGCTGAGAGTCCAGACTTCATTCTATCTAGGAAAGAAGGTCTTGCTTTTGAACACTGCTGTTTTTAACAACATGCTCAAAATGCCTTGTAATTACTAACACTTAAGATAGAGAAAGAATGATGGGCATTTTCTCTTTTCAGATCTATGAGTAATAGCAGGAGAGTGTGGTAGGAGATCCTTCCAGCTGTCAAATGTTGTCAGGCTTGCAAGAAGATACAGTTTAAAATGCAGGTGACATAATACCCAACATCCTCCGCTTGCTTCTGGGTTTCTGATTAATCATGATTACCATACATTATCATACCATCAAATTTAATCATATCAATGAATTCCCATCTGCAGCAGTAACAGGAGCAGCTAAACATGGTGGTAACAGCTATTAAAGAAGGTGATTTATCAAATTCAGTAACCCTTTAACTCAGCTCCCTGCACTGTCAGCATACGTTGTACGTATTGGGTAGAGGTAGCGCTGGGTTAAAGATCACTCTAAAATTCAAAAGACAGAGAATACTCACTAAAATCATATATAGCTGGTGTCTTGAGAGTTACCGTTGAAGTCATTGAGCTACTCTGCAAAAACTATAAGATAAGATACATGATAAACTTAATAATTTAGCCTAGGACTGTGTGACAATAACACTGTTTCAGTCTTGGACTGCCTTTCTTTGCCAAGAAAATCTCTGTGATCAGGTTTTTGTGGTATCCTACAGAGGATACCTATTTTGGGGTTTGATTTTGTTCTGTTTTAGTATTTATTTTCCCAGGTGTTCTAGAAGACCCATAAATCTGTTTAGATGAATTTTTGGATAAACACGGAAAGTATCAAAATACAGTTCTTCCAAAAGATTGGACTTTTCCACTGCTCTGTGAATTCTGGCCAGCACCTGCGGTTGTGTTATTGCCATGGGGATGATAGAGGACAGCTCCTTCACCCCAGGATTCCGCACTGGCCCAGCCTGGACCCTGGCAATCCCTGATGTTTTCTGTTCCTGTAATTTTGTTAGATCAGTGAAATCTTGCAGGGTGTTCTGTTTGGAGTCTGGAGATTCCAGGAGTCTCTCCTGGAGTGTACTGCATCTGAGCCTCATCTGTGTTGCATCTACCAGAAGTGTGCCTTTGTTTATGGCTATATGATGTTCCAGTGTGTAGACACACCGGGGTTTGTGTATTCTTTTACCAGAGAGGTGCTGGAACCATTTGTGTGAGCATAGGTTGGCTGTAAATGCCTGGAAAGAAGATTGTGGGTCATGGGATAAATATGTTGACAGACCGAAATTTTAAAACAGCAGTACTTTCCATTTCATATAGTTGATACTGCTTTACTTTTTGAAATTTTTTTGAATGAGGAAATAGTCTTTTTTGGGGTGGTCCTGGGGATTGAATTCAGGGCCTTGTGCTTGCTAGGCAAGCGCTGCACCACTGAGCTAAATCTGTAACCAGGAAATAGTCTTTCTAGAGTATGTTTTTGAAGATCAGTGGTGAATAAAAAATGGAGTGATGACAGTATTTCATATTTTACTCAGAACTGCTTTCAGCAACTTTATGGAGTAGAGAGGTGCCATTGTTTTCTCATTTTAGATTGGGAAGCTGAGTCTTGGAAAGATTCATTGCTTAAGTTGACATGACTATATAGTAGATAGCAGTGGAGCCACGGTAGTCTGTGTCTAAGCCCATTCTATTAATTTTTATGCTGTATCCTCTCCTTAAACGTTAAGATGCACATCAGTAAGATGTGTAAAAAGGATGGGATCCAAGAAGCGTAACCTAACTCTTGTGAGACTGTGCCTATCTCTCGGTACTCAAACGGAGAGCTTACTAGTAGGCCTGTTGTGGGTGGGATTGTTTGGGCAAAAACATAATGGGGCGCAGGAGTAGAGTGTAAATAATCTTTAGTGGCTTTAGCAAAAGCAGTATTTTGTGCCACAGAAGAATTTTTTCATCTTGTAATGAGTGCTCTAGTTTCATTGCTTGAGCCACTAACGCTATTTTACTATTTAAATCCGTATAGTGATTTTTGAAACCAAGTACTGCATTTGGCACTAGGTATATATGTGTTTTCAAAATGTTTAATATGCCTTTATAAATATAAAAGTACCTTCGAAGAAAATGAGTGTAGGTATTTAAACAAGGCACAACCTGAGAGGAGAAAGAATTTATGGAGAGAGCTGAGATAAGAGGATTAACATACTCTGTGATAAAGGGCTGTAATTTTAATTATGTCAGGGGTCACTAGTAGTCTTTATTCTTCACATTTAACCCATTTAATCAGAATTAACTGAAAGGTGTTCTTAAGTGTCAGTTGGTTTCTTAAATAGTTCTTTGCATTTTAAGTGAGCTTAATAAGTGAAAACATGTTATAGAGAAGGTTGTAATTTATTGAAAGATTCATGAAGTTTCAATGACATTGTTAAGGTATTTAATTAGTCTTATTAAAACATACTGACTGACCCTGTTAAGGAAGCTGATAAGTCACATAATAGCTATTGGAGCCTTTTTATTCTCAGCTTTATACGATTAACTTTGTGCTAAGCAATTTATGCAAAGTTTCCATCTTTTTTTTTGTAACTGAAGTTATCAGTTTTTTCTGAATAGGATTAATATAGATAACATCATGTAATTAACAAGAGATGCAAAAAATGAAAGTACAATTTGTGTAAGAATTATGAGAGAGAGAATGACAATTTCTTACCTTGGACTTTTAAAGGGATATAAAGAAAAGGAAAACAGAGCAATTGTTTGAAAGGATTAGAGTAGTCTTTTCTCTCCAAAGGTAGAATTACATTAGTACTAAAAAGTTCTATTAAGTGAAGTAGTCACAACTCACAGTCTTAAAGTAATTCTGCATGTGGTAGAAGGAACAGGTAATTTATTACCCTCACAGCCATGAAATGACACATTATTGAAGGAGTGATCACTTCAGGATAACTTCCTGCTTCCTGAATAGCAGAATTATGGTTTCCGTGGCATTAATGGAAGGCAGATGTGTCTCAGGAGAAGCACTGTGCCAGATGGAAAGGGTGCCTCAAGGGCCATGAATCTAGTCTGGAGGTTGGTGCTGCTCTCTGAAGTTGGAACCCAGAGCGGTTCACCTGTAATTCTGCAAACCTGAGTCTTCATCACACAGGGAAAAGTGGCTTGTGTCTTGGGGCCGTATTTTGTTGGGTCTGATATTGTGGCTTTTGTGACTTGAGATGTAAGTGAGGCTTATGCAACAGAAAACTCAGTTAATGCTGACTTTAAAAGACAAGGTTTTTTTTTTTTGTTTTTGTTTTTAAATAAAAGTGAGAAACTTCTTGGCTGGTACATTAGCTCTCTGATGTTTTCAGAACCCACGTTTTTTTCTACCCAGTTGTCACTGAACACACGTGTCTATTCCAGACCAACGTGGGGGCAGGGTACAGACCATTGGAGGCACCCCCAAAATGGAAAGAGACAGTGTGGAGGCTCCATGTCTCCTGGGAGACACCAGGAATCATTGACTGGAAGTGTCAGTGAAAGGTACTGAGCCTTAGAACGGCAGAAACATAACCTGAGATGGGTGTTTGGAGACCTGTGATGATGTGAGGGCCTCAAGGAAACAGTATAGGAGGGAAATGGAGCAGGGCTGAGTGCTTTCAAGTGAGAGACTTAAACCTCAGCCTGATCCTTGGGAGGCCTCTGTGCACAAGTCTGCTCAGGGTTATAAGCTGGGGACAGTGTGCTGTGACGATGACTCCTTGCCTCCTCTTTGTCAGGCAGTCCTCAGAGACGCAGCACCCATCCACTGACAGCCTTTGCCCTAAACAGTGATGATGAACACTTTAGTGATTTCAGTGATAACAAACAGCCTGCTGTGGCATGCATGCTGTAGTTTGCCACCACTGCCCTAGAATCTGACCCAGGAATATCTGAATAGACAGCTCGCAGCACACAGCCCTCAGGGCTTAGCACCACTCCCGTCACCAGCTGGGCTCCGCATGGGTCACCTCCCCTTCTCTGGTCTCAGTGACCTCTGTATTCATGGGCAGCTGGGAAAAGAGTGATGATAATTTGTGGGAATTTCGTTTAACTGCCAAGTCTGGGACTGTAAACGTTCACTTTGCCCCAACCTGGTCCTTAGAAGACAACAGGAACCAGGAACACGTGTAGAGCGTCCCAGTAATCATGTCCTTGGGACCAAGGACTCATGACTGGGGAATGCCAGCTGTCCATCTCCATTACTATTTATTAGCTCAGTGTTCCTGTAACAGCAGTAATACCATTCTTTTCATTTAGACATGAAGGAATTTTTCTCGCGCTTGGGAAAATTATGAAAATCGTATGTCCTGATACGATTCCATGATAGATGGGGAGGAAGTTTTCCATTATGCAGACTTGCTCATGCTATATTTCATTTTTCCTTGAGCCATTTCTGACATAAGGACTGTAGTCCAAATCCGTTAACCTATATTTAAGTTTAGGATTTGACCCTGCAAAATACCTTGTTGAGGCTGTTTGTGTGGGTGAGGTGGAGGCATGTACAATTAGTGCAGGCACCCAGTTTGAGAGAAGGACCTCACTCTGTGGTTTTATCAGTGTCATGCATCTTATGTGCATGTGGCTCCAGTTAGATTACACAGAGCTGGAGAGGCTGGCCAGTGGACACCACAGACTGTCTGGGTGACTTTTCTTTCTTAAAGAATGGTTATGGTCTCTAAAAATTGGCAAATGCTAGTTGCAAGGGGAAGAAGGCAGTCTCCGCATTTATTTTCCTTTTCCTTTCCAGCAATGTTGCATAATTACAGAAATTAAAGTTACTTCCAGGGACTGGGATCGTCCCAGCTCTTGGCTCTGTTTGGTGCTGGTGCACTCTGTCTCAGATCACTCCACACGAGGGCCTCAGCGTGGTCATTGCCCAGCTCTCACTCGGTGTATCCTGCCCACTCTGCTATCTTCTTCCATTCTGCCATTCAATAAATATTTCTGCTTTATGGGTAGCTGGTTTTTTGTTCGTTTTTGGTATTGGGGGCTGAACCCAGGGCCTTTGTACCAAGCTAAATTCTAGCCTTTTTGAGACAGGGTCTTGAATTTGGGATCATCCTGCCTCAGCCTTCTGGAGTACTGGGATTACAGGCATGCTCCACTCCACTCCACTCCACTTGGCAGTTAGCTAGTTTTTTAAAAAAACATGCTTCCAGGTTTAGGGTGTGAGGCTGGGATTACCTTGATATGGAAATAGGTAGTTCATTCATCATTAAGTATTCATGACATCCTGTGTGCCCGACACTGTGCCAAACAAGGAAGCTTGTTAGTGTATAAGACAGACATAGTCTCAGCCCTCGCAGGCCTGGCAGTCGATGGACAGAGAGAAGTTGGAGGGGACTGGAGAGCTTCAGGAGACAAAGTTTCTTGGGTTTGGTGGTCCCTTTGTAAAAGCTTTCTGATTTGAACTCAGAAATGTGTGTGAAGGAGAGGGATCTAGGCCAGTTTGTCTTCTACCTTACAGAATCATGGAAGTTGTTAGAAGTCATACGTTATTATTTACAGCCCAGCCTTCTGCAAAAGTGGCATATAAAAGTGATAATGACTTATGTGGTGGATTTTTGTGGTGTACTGATCTAAGTACTTTGCTCTCTCTGTGAGTTAGGTACTTTTGTCACCCCTGTTTCATAGATGAGCAAAGGGAGGTCCAGACATGTTCAGTCGTTTGCCCAGGGCTGCAGGCCAGGAGGTGACAGGGTTGGAGAGCGCTGTCTTTCAGCCTGGGCTCTGACTCCAGGGCGCCTGGAGCAGATGGCTGCCATCAGCCTGATTCTGAGTGCTGCTTTCCTAGCTGAGCACTTAGGATTGTCTCGAAGTTAAAGTTCTGCATAAATATTACTGTAAGTTCTAAAACGTTTCGTGTTCCATGAGTATGGAAAACTATTATGAAAGAATTGGGAATTTTTATATATCACATTTAAATGCCTGTGAATATGCATTTAGACAGCACAGGGTTACTTAGTAAGACGGAAGGTTTGAGGAAGAGATGAAAATCATGATAGTAAGATTCCAAGGGAGGCAAGATTTGATATCCCAATATATCTTCAGTTTAATATGAGAAAGTATCTTTAGAAGTTATGAATATTTAAGCAATCTTCCAGAGAATCTGGTAATGCTTAGAGACCCAGAAAGTAATGTGCTTCATTTTCAAACAGTTTGAAATTTTTATTGAAAAGTCATCTATGGGTCCTGAGTTCGTTCTTCTGATTCAGTAACGACTTCTTTTGAGAACAGGATGGAGGAGGGTGAAGGAGAGTCCCCTTTCCTGATGCCAACCTGGCTAAAGTCAGAAATCGGAATTTCACCAGCCTCCCACCCAGTGGTGGAGTGGGAGCCAGTCTGCTTTCCCCAGTTATATTTTGCCTTATCTATAATGAGAAAACCTCTCCGGAGGACTTGAAATTATTTGTGAGGGAGGGAGGGAAAGGGTTTAGGAAGGGTCCTGGCAACCAGTGACCAGCGCTCTCCAGACCCACAGCATTGTGTGCTGTCACAGTACAAGTGGTATGGGGTTCACATGGGATGAACACATTTTCCAGCTCCCTGTGAGCCCAGTATGAAATTCAGGAACAAATACTGGGCCTTCTGTACTGAGTAACAAAGGCAGAATGGTCAGGAGCAAAAGTGAGGCAGTGAGAGAGAGAGAGAGACACTGACATTCCCTGGCTGCCCTGACAGCCAGGAGGAGAAAGGCCAGCCCCAAAAGTCCCATCTTCCTGCACTGGGAGGAGTCCTGCCTGGCGTCTGCTGGTGATGTTGTGGGGCAGTAGGAGAGGAAGGTGCACCCCATAGTGATCCACTCTGCAAAGGCATGAGGGCGGAGCTGAGCTCCCAGTGATAGCAAATGATCGCTAAGTTAAGGTTTTTTTACCCTCTGTTGAAATTGGTAGAAGAGTTTTAAATTGATAAAAGTTTTCACATTGAGTAATACTGGTTTACAGTACTTGTTAAATTGAAATAGCCCCAGAGGATTCTCCTCCTCTCCCGGCAAGCACTTGGTGCACTTCTCATCCCTGTCTCCTACCTCTGAGGTCTGCTTTTTCATCAGGAGGTGACTCCAATGGCTAATGAGTTCCGAACCCTGGAGTGTTGAGTGTAGCAAGGCTGAAAGCTTGCTGACAGATCAGTTATAAAGGCGCATGCTGTTCCTATGCTGTTTAGGAAAAACCCAACCAAATGCAGTAGTAGAGTGAGAATTCATGTCTCTCTCTCTTTCTCTTAAACAGATTACTGCTAAAAATGAGCAGCAAGGCCATTACTCATTACAGAAAAGCTGACTTGGATGCAGCAAGGATGCTGGAGTTGTTGAGGTGGAAGTGGCGTCTGTGCAGTGTGGTCAGGAGTACATGGTGCTCAGGTGGAAATGATCAGGGACCCAGGAGAGGAGAACTGCTGAGTGACGTTGAGGGCCCAGTTAAAAGTGAATGTGAGCTCTCAGTGATTCCTTTGTACTACAGTGAGCTTTTTTATCCTGCAGCCTTCAGCGATCTGGCTGCAGAGCAGAGAGGCAGATGCTTGGGTTGTCTGTGACTGGTGTCTAGGTGGGTCTCTGAAACAAACCATGAGGAGCCAGGGAGTCAGCCAGCTGGCCAAGAGAGGTGGGAACAGGAGAAGGTGACGTCTCTAGACTTGAGAATTTTAAGACAGGCCATTGTTTGTAGTCATTTTGCATCTTTTGGGCTGAGGCAGAAGCACAGAGTGATTGTCTTCCAAAGAGGTAGATGGAACCTTGGAGTTTGTATGCACTGTGATGACATTGCCAGAATTCATAATTCTGACTTTAGTATAGACATCGCTTTTATATCTAAAATCCCCAGATGTAATCATTTTGGTAAGAATGCTGTTATAAGGGTTGAAACTCCCCTGGCTGCAGTTCCTCCTGGCCTGACTGAAGGAACTTGTAAGTTCTTCACTCTGTTTCGTGAGTGTTGAAATCTCTCATGCCGTTGACCAAATAATGATTTTAAAGTACCAAAATAGTGAGTTCGTGGTGACTTGCTGTCTACTGTACACTCCGGTTTCCTGGCTGTGTTGGTGAGGTCAGGGGCCTGCCGTGGGTGGGGTGATGAAAGCCTCTATCCTCAGTCCAGAGTTCCTGGGCTCTGCCAGTGTGCCCCTTCCGGTCCTTGCTCTGAAGGAGATACTTACAAGCTGGATCCTGACTGGAACTTGCTGGATTCACAGGGTGGTTATTTATATTCTGTGAGAATTACTGCAGTCATCCGTTACTGTTGAGTCAGGACTGTGTGATACTTGGTTTAGACCCATCAGGGCAAACCAGGCAGCCAAGAAAATCAGTATTTTATTCAGGTAAACTCTTGGTGAGCACCCCAAGTCTCAGACCCTCAGACTTGCACCTCATCCAGGCTGTTCTCAGGGCTCCTTTTCCATGGCCCAGGACTGTTCCCTTGGATCAGAGACAATGCAGTGCAATCAAACTTCTCCACAGACTAGAGGGCAGGCTGGGTCACTCCAAGAACAGTATTTAAAACATGTTTTTGAAATAATGCAGAACCTTTGATTACTAATTTATTGTTATCATAAAAATTTTAAAGATTATTTAAAAATATGTTTGGAAATGCCTTACGGGTTGAATATTCCTTCTCCAAAATGGGTGGAACTAGAACCATTTCACATTTTGGAGTTTTTCAGATGTTGGAATATTTACCATGAATTTTACTCATGGAGCATCCCTACTGCAAAAATTTAAAATCTGAAATGCTCTGAAATCTGGAACTTTTAGAGTACAAATGAAAACAGTTCCAGATTTTGAGTTTTCAGATTAGGAATACTCATCTTGTATATGTCAGAATAATGCAGAATAATGTTGAAATATAAAACTAAAGATGGAACACTCTTGCTCTACTTTTAAATACAACACTTAAGCTACCCAGTGAAACACAATATTATTTTTGGTAGACATTTGCACATGCGTCCCATGTATTTCATTGACTTCACAAAAAAGTGAGAGACCCTTTAACAAGAATGTATCCTTTGGGAAAAGTAGGCAAGTCCATTGAAACTCTCCTGCAGATTTAAGAGGTAACTGAATAATAATCATTTTGTTCTAAATAATTTTTCTAGTATTTTATCAAATAAAACCATTAAAGAAGGGCTGAGGATTTAGCTCAGTGGTTAGAGTGCTTGCCTTGTAAGCACAAAGCCCTGAGTTTGATCCCCAACACCAAAGGGGGAAAAAAAATTAAAGAATATCCATATTCAGAGCACCATAGCAGTGAAATCTCAAGTTAATACCATTTCTAATGAAGCATGAGTATGTGACACGGATTCTCCCTTCCCACTCTTAGATTCCTTGGAACGTTTGCCACTTTGGTTGTATCTTCCTCGATGCCTCTATGTATAGTGAGAAGCGCTGCTTCCCAATTTAGACTTTAGCGTGGTGAGGATTTCCTTGGTTTTACATTTGGGGGAAAAAAAACTTAAAAAAAAAAAAAACGTGCAGGGATTTGAGCTTTGGGGCTTTCTGTTCCACACCTGGTACTTTGTTTTCATAGTTTCTTTGTCATTCTTAGCTAGCCAACAGTCTTACTGTTCTAGCCAACAGTCTTACATGTTCTGGTTTGGTGAGTGAGTGTTGTACAGTGTTCTTGTAGTGCCTCTGGCAAACAGGGCAGAGCAAGCTTTGCAAGGAGACGCCAGGCACGGAGAATCTGAAGCTACAGGTTTGTAAGAAAGAAGCATGATTATAAAAAGCTGAGAAATGCTGGCTCAGCTCCAAAGTATGGAGTGATAGTGAATACATACTATCTTTGTGATAGCTAATAATTAACTGTTTCTTTTTGGAGATGTTAAAATTTGGGGGCAACATCTTTAAGTGCTGCTGGTTGTGTACATATGATGTTTTAAAAATTCTCAATATTTGAAAGGGCAACTGGAAGATAAAGCAGTTTTTCTTTGTGTAGAATAATAGTAAGTAGTCATTGAAAGATGTTATGCTCTGTGTTTAACAGTTTTTATCTGAAGAAATTCAGCTGTTTAATATTTCTCTTATAGTAATACCACATTTTTCTGTTACGTCAAAGGTTCCAGATTTTTGTTGGGGTACAAATTGAATTTCTTTTTCTTTTTCTTTTTTGAAGTAAAGCAGCATCATAGCCGTAGCTTATGGTTGTGTTAAATAGGTAGCAAAAAAAAAAATAGGTAGCAAAGAATACCATCTATGAGAAGATAAATGTCATGAAATTTCCAAGTAGACATTTAGTCTTTTGGATTAATGGGAAATAAGGTCAATAATTGCATGGATTTCAGTAAGCTTAAAAATAGTACTCTTGTAGCACTGTAATAATGTTAAAACACTGGATTACTTTTTGATGTTGCATTCTGTTTTTTGACATTGTGGCAGAATCATTTCTTATAGCATGTCATTTATATATGTGTGTATGTATGTGTGCATAGAGAGTGAGGCAGGCTGACCATAGGAGATATGTTACATGTTATTTTCAGAGGATAACATGGAACCACATATACGTTTCTGAAAATTACAAGGTATTTTTCTGTTTTTCTCATTGCTGTTCTTTAGGGTCCTCCAGAGTTTCCACAGCATACACCCGGACCTGTTCCGAACAATTTTAGTCAGCCCCCACGACTTCCTCTCCAGGACCAGTGGAGAGCTCCACCCCCGCCTCAGGATCGAGACCCGTTCTTCTTGGGAGGTACACAGAGAAGGGGTGGCAGGCGCAGAGTGAGGGGGCAGAAGCTGCACTCGCCAGCACACCTAAACAGTTGCTGTGAAAGCTGACTTAGCTCCCAGGGGAAGTGTTAAGGGTGTCTGGTTTTATACCATACAATTCTGCGTGTCATTTCTTTCATGTGTTCACATTGAACATGTTAGTATCTAAAATGTGAAAATGTCACACAAAGGAAGAAATTGTTTACAGAAAATGACCTGCAAAGCAGCCTAGGAATGGGCAAAGTCTAGGATTCTTTCTAAATATCCATGCCCTGCCCTCATTTGTAGTTTTTGTCCATGGCAAGACAATTCACAGACCTCTTTTCTAAGAAGCATGTGGTCTTTCTAAACTGAAGGCATTGCTTTACTGCTGTTCAGTTTCAGGTGAACCGAGGTTTCCTAGTCATCTGTTCCTGGAACAGCGCAGCCCTCCTCCACCCCCGCCGCCCCCCACACTTCTGAACAGCAGCCATCCCGTTCCTACGCAGAGTCCCTTACCATTCACACAGCCGGGACCAGCATTTAATCAGCAAGGACAGCAGCCGGTGTTCCCAAGAGAGAGGCCTGTGCGACCAGCCCTGCAACCCCCAGGGCCAGTGGGGATCCTGCATTTCAGCCAGCCAGGGTCTGCTACCACACGGCCTTTCATTCCTCCTAGACAACCGTTCCTGCCCGGCCCAGGCCAGCCGTTCCTGCCCACACATGCGCAACCCAACCTACAGGTACATACATGTATGACCAGCCTCAAGGGAAACCTTATGCGTGTGGCTGTGTTTGTGTTGCATGAAAGTAAAGTTCAAGTTTTCATTGTAGTTTTTTGGCTTGTATATAGTTAAAAGAACATGGCTTATTACAGAAAACCTTGGTGATACTGCTTATTTCTCAAATACTAGGAGAGATGAAAAAGGTGATTGTAATTTTGGGGGAGTTGAAAAATGTTATTTGTTCCTGTACTAGACAGTGAGAAGGCCCTTTGTGGGGAGGAACAGAGTTGATGTACACTTAGTATGTGATGGACTCACGTGCCCTCTGCTGGTGGGCATGTGCTTCTTGGGTGGACACAGGTCTTTGTGACATCTTTCTTACCTACCATTAATATATACAACAGCGGTTTACTTGACTCAGTTTAGAAGCACATAGAATATGTATTTAAACATAAAAGGGAAAATGATTAATATTTAGGGTATTAATGAAGGATTAAATGTCTTTTAAGTATTTTCTTTTTATTAAAAAATTCATTTCCATTGTAGAAATACTAGAATGTAGGTAAGTTTAAGAAAAGGATATTAAATAATTTCATTACGCAGAAGCAGTTAACTGTGAACACTTTTCACATGTATTTTTATAGTCTTCACTTAGAGCTGTGAGTCCTCTTTCTTGTGCGTTTTTTCCCAGTTACCATGTCATTGGAACCTTGTCACCTTGGTGAATTGTCTTTCCCTACATGATCTAAGCACACTGTGCAAGGTCACTGATTTGCATGTGTCCAAATGCTGGAGGGAACCTCCTTGAGGTTCTGGTGTTTGTTCACATGCAGAGTTATTTCCTCTATATAAGTTCCTGGAATCCTGGATAGAAAGGACTTTGGGCAAATATAAGGTTTAAGGCAGTAGCCATTGTTGTGTAACTGCATTTAGGAGAGTATCACCTTCATCAGCAAGTTTAAAGTGAAGCCTCGTACCGCGTATTGTTTCTTTCTGGGGTGGAGGTTTTTAAGGAAGCGGTTAATTTGGAATGTGCCTGGTATATGCACCTATAAACGTGTTTCTCTTCCTTGGATGGCAGGGGCCGTTGCACCCTCCTCTACCCCCTCCTCATCAGCCGCAGCCCCAGCCGCAGCAGCAGCCACCGCAGCCCCATCAGCACCAGCCGCAACATCATCAGCATCAGCCCCCTCACCAGCCCCCGCTCCAGCCCCCGCACCAGCCCCCTCACCAGCACCAGCCCCCTCCCCAACACCAGCCCCCTCCCCAACACCAGCATCACCACCACCTCACTGCACCACCCCCTCCTCTGATGCCTCTGTCTCAGCCCCAGTTCCGGCCACACGTTCAGACGGCGCAGCCACAGCCCAGCAGCAGTCGGGTGCAATGCCCCCCACGCCAGGGCCTGCGGCATGTGAGTATCAGGTTGTTTTCCCTTGTTTTAACTTGAAAATAGAACTCGAGGGACATAGTTGGTTAGATTGTCTGCCAGTTCAGATTTTAAGTGAATAGATTATGTTGTATATTCTTCTGAAGTG
Organism: Hystrix cristata; assembly: GCA_004026905.1. Lineage (NCBI taxonomy): Eukaryota > Metazoa > Chordata > Mammalia > Rodentia > Hystricidae > Hystrix > Hystrix cristata. The sequence continues at coordinate 108,126 of PVJO010002116.1, read as the reverse complement.
AATCTGTGTTTTAAAAAAATGCTTAGGAACTTGTTTTCTTTGTTTTTGTTTTTTGTTTTTTGGGGGTTTTTTTGGTGCTGGGGATCGAACTCAGGGCCTTGTGCTTACTAGGCAAGCACTCTAACCACTGAGCTAAATCCCCAGTCCCCAGTTCCCAGTTTTTGGGTTTTGTTTGTTTGTTTGTTTGTTTGTTTTGTTTTGTTTTTTTGAGACAGGGTCTTGCTATGTATTTTGGACTGGCTTTAAACTCACTGCGTAGCCCAGGCTGGCCTCGAACTCCTATCAATCCTCCTGCCTGAGCCTCCCTAGTGCTGACATCCCTTTTGTGCTTTAAAGACTGTATTAGTATTCATCATCTTTCACTCAATGCAATACTTCTATAGTGATCAGAATAGACATGTAACTTTAGAAGGCACTTTTGGGTGGTAGTCATGCTTCCTTTGCCAGTAGCTTAATTTTTGATGCAGAGATCATCTCTATCCTTTGGTTTCCAAATAAATGAATAAATGAATTCAGGAGAAGTGTTCTGTCTTGTTGCCAGGTAATCTTCAGGTTTCAGCAGTGAACAGAAGAGACAGATCTCTACCTTTAAGGAATTTATGTTCAGTTGTGGGAAATTGACACATATTTACTTGGTTGAGGATCGTGACTTTAATGCTTGATTCTTCTCCTCTTCCACCTTAAATTTAGGTGTGCTCTTGATCCCACTGAGTCCTTAAGGCCAGTAGAGTGCCCTTTGGCTCAGAGTTCTGTTAAAAATGTCAGTCCTTGTCCTAAAGCTCCAACCAAAAATTACCTGATAAGATTTCTGTAACCAGGAGCCTGTGTGTAGGCAAACAAAGTAGCTTTACCTTGAGTCTTCAGAACTAGACCTGAGGCTGCCTTTATGTATGGAAGTATCAGGTGCCTAGAAGAGAAATCAGTTACTAATGAGAACCATCTTTTTTTTTTTTTCCTACTTCATGATGTGCCTTTTCATGTTCCTTCTGCCAATTTCTCAGTTGTAATTAAAATGTCTTTGTTCTTGTGATAGAATGCAGCATCTCAGAACGTAACCAAACGGCCCATGCAGCAGATGCAGCCCACAGCTCCCAGGAATAGCAATTTGCGTGAATTACCCATAGCGCCATCACATGTTATAGAAGTGAGTAGCAGTCGCTGCTCCTCCACACCTGCGGCTCAGGTGAAGCCCACCTCCGGCACATCCCCACCTGCGAGGGGTATGGTGGCTTCCAGGAACTCACAGGGAAAGACTGATATGAAAGTCAAGCCAGCCAGCCCTGTGGCACAACCTAAGGAAGACTCAAAAACAGAACCAGAGGTGTGGCATTTTCTTTCTTAAAAAATATTTGGTCTCAGACAGGAAACTTTCTGTGTCAAATCTTAGTTCACTCATTCAGCGAGTTATTCACAAAATCTGCCCCGTTTTTTGTTTTCCTATTTGAATCTTTTAGCTGACTCGCCATGTAGTCTCATTGGTTTACCATATTAGATTTTATATATTTGTGCAGTTATTATTGCATTATATAGAATCAACATATACTAGGTCTTAGGAGATTTTTTTTTAAATGGCCCAGATATTCTGTAACTATTTCAGGCATGTAGTCCAAGCTGTTGTAATTACTCAACTCAGCATGTTTTAACACAAAGGCAGCTTATAAGTAGTTCACACAGAAATGGACACACTTGTGTCCCAGTGGCACCTTCCAGAACCAGGAGGGGTCCACATTTGACCTTTGGGCTGTGGTCTCCTGATACCCAGTATGCACTGCAAGGTTTCTGTGATGTTCTTTCTGATTCATGCTGTAGATTCTTGGAAGATAGGACCACTTTTACCCTTGGTCTTCAAGATTTTGGAGGGTTTATTTTGTTTTCAATATAATTATATTGTTAAATTTTAAGAAGGTGCAGAATGTTGCAGTTATTAATAATAAATGTAGGTCTGTATTTGACACCGTTTTCATTTGAGGTCTTCACCTCTTACAAGCCTCAACTTCCTTATCTACTAAATGAGGATAAAACAAGGCAGGGCCTGCGAACTAGTTGGAGACAGTCTGTGGTAGCTTTATCAGTATTAGTAAGATTTATGTGGCATATAAGGAAGTAGCATAATAGATTAGCATTTAATATAATAATAATGGCATGAAGCTTTTCCCTAGAAATGGATTTAGGCAAGTCATGCTTTCTTAATTTTATAAAAACCAGTTAACACTGGTTTTATCTTTTATGGATTTTTTTTTTTTGGGGGGGTGCTGGGGATCGAACTCAGGGCCTTGCACTTTCAAGGCAAGCACTCTAACCACGGAGCTAAATCCCCAGCCCTGGTTTTATCTTTTAATTAGCTAATTTTTTTCAATCAGATTTTCTTCTAGCAAATTACTACAGCGGTTGTAATTTAATGTTACCAAATCAGAATTTTAGGTATAAAGTCAAAATTTTGCGTTACCACTTAATAAGATCTTGTTAGACAGGTGGCTTCTGGTTTATAATCAGTATATGAAAAAAAATAATGTAGATTCATAAACTGAATTGGGGTGGTTTATAATTTTCTTTGCTAAAAATTTTATAGTCCCTTAGGTTGATGTAATAAAGGATGAATCTGTTTCAGTGAAAGTCTTTATTCCTACCTACATTCCTGAACATACTTAACTCTTTCTTGATTGTTTGGGGAAATGCTAATGAATAGTAATTATTCCTGTATTTTGTGATGGTGGATCTGGTGCCTGCTGTTCCCCACACCTCTGAGTGCTACCTGCACCCCTCTGCTGTTAGAACTGTTTGTTTGGCTTTGCCTCAGTGTCCTTTCTTGGTCTGTATGCCCACCTGGTAGCAGCCCCTCGGCCACCTTCAAAAGCTTTGTTTGGCATGTTTTCAGAATTTGTAAATAAGGGAACTGAGCTGGTCAGAATTGCCCCTAGGTAGACAAGCAGGCCCCTCCACGAGGACCCACAGTGTCAGACAGTGACCCCTTAGGTGCAACCTGGTACCATCTTCCTGGTGCAAAAGGGCTTGCTGAGGGTCGGTAAGGCTGTTAAATACACACATTCTAAGCAGATTAAATCTGCGACATTTTCTACCATGGATCTGTGGCTATTAGTGACTTCTATAGAATATTATTTTTTAATGCCAAAGTTTTATAAGCTTTTCTTACTAGGTGTATTTTATGAAAATTACTGGACTTTTTCAGAGAATTTTTTTGGTAGACTTAGAATAGTTCGGGGCTGGCATATTCAAGGAATTCCTTATGTACCATTAATATTCCAGTACCGCAATTGGCAACATTTTGATTCTGAGGAGGGTACATGAGTTCAAGGTCAGTGAGATTGACTCGTGCTGTTCATTATAACCAATTATTCTGTGACAAATGAGTTTGAGATCAGGCTGAAAATTCTGTACGAAAAATCAATAGTTCTAATCAGGGCCTTTCAGGTCATTTACACCCCACCTTTTGTTGGTTTGTCAGGGAAGAGCCAGATAAAACCCATGTGACAGCAGGCCTTGCTGCTAGTGCCAGTCCTGTTGGAAGCATTTTGATATCTTACATGAATAGTTTAATTGGTTTTAAACTTGTGAGTAGAAATTTACATTATTTTGTTTTTAATATTCTGATAAGATTTGCCAAATTAGCTTTAACTGTGTAATTTTTTTGCCCCTCCCCAGAAGAAGGAGTTACAGTCAGTCTTTACGCAGCATTGAATGCTTTCTTTCAAAAACGAAATTCAAAGGTTTTTGGGAAATGCCTTTCCCAGTTTGTAGAATGATCACCTTGCCTTGCACAGCAAAATAAGCCATGTGTATTTTTCATTGTAGTTTCCTGATGAAGATGAAGAAACTAGGTTATATCGCCTAAAGATAGAAGAGCAGAAACGCCTAAGGGAAGAGATCCTGAAGCAGAAGGAGCTCCGGAGGCAGCAGCAAGCCGGTGCTCGGAAGAAGGAGTTGTTGGAAAGACTTGCACAGCAGCAGCAGCAGCAGCAACAGCAGCACCAGCAACACCAGCAGCACCTCTACACCCCACATGCCCCAGGGGAGCAGGAGGAGCAGGTGGCTGCACCCTCCCCCACCAATGGGAACCCCCTGCTACCCTTCCCAGGTGTACTGGGCAGGCAGAATGTGAAGACCAGACTTCTTGTGAAAAACCAAGATGTCACTCTTCCAAGTGTTCAGCCCAAAACATCAAACTTTGTACCTTCTGGTGCTAACATGCAGTATCAAGGACAGCAGACAAAACCACTGAAACACTTGAGACAGGCCAGAACTGTACCTCAGAGTCAAACACCGCACCAAGTCCTGCAGATCAAACCTGCAGATGTGGAGGAGCCCCCACCCACCCCACAGGCAGCCCGAGTGCCATCCCTGCAGGGCCGGCCCCAGGACTTAAAGCCCGGTGTGAAGAGGACAGTCATGCACCGGGCCAACAGTGGAGGTGGTGGTGATGGGCCTCATGTGAGCTCCAAGCTCAGAGTGATTAAGTTGTCAACAGGGGTAAGTGGGCGAATTTTATTTCTGCCTCTTTGAATCTGTTTCTCTTAGAAAGTCCTGATTTGCACAGAAAGAAGTTGCCGCATAGGCATTCCTAGCTTTTTGGCTTGCCTAGGCTGTGTTAAGTGAAGAGGAATTGTCTTGGTTTGCATCTAAAATATATAGTACAATTAATGTATGTAAGTAACAAAACTTTTTTGAAAAATATTGTCATTGTATCATTTTTTTAAAGGGTCCACTGGTTGGCCACACCTCAGTGTAGACCAGCCTTTCCCTACTGTATGTCAGTATGAGAACTGTCATTCATATAAACACTGCTTCCACCCTGTATTGTGTCAGTTGTCCCTTGAAACTTAATCAGAGACCAGTGTGACATCCTGCAGGTGCACAGTGCTCAGCTTACCAGCTTTTTGTCAATGATAACACATTGTGATAAACAAATTTGTGGTAACAAATTCAAACTAGAACCATCGTATTTATTGTAAAAATAAAATTTCCTGTATACAAAGGAGGTAATTTGTTGTGTACAGGTTTAGATTCAGTGAGCTCCTGTGCCTCATTTCTTTTGAACAGTGTTCAATTCAGATCACTTGGAGGACAGGAATGTACTTTCCCACTGTAGCATGAATAGTTCAGTGCTCTGACCACTAGTAGGTTATGCATATTGGTTCTCATGACAAGATCCTCTGAGGTGCCGTGTAGACAGACTACTTGCTTCCTTCTCTTGCTGCACTCTCTCAGTTGGATCTGCAGCTGTAATTACAGTGGACTCCATATTGCATGCCAGCCCCCACGGGTTTGTCTTGCTCTCTAAGAAGATCTGTGTTGTGTGCAAGCAATTTAGGTTGTAAACTGAGGAGGAAATGAGAGCTGTACAAGCTTCTAGAGTAAACCAGCTAATGACAGTTACTTTAAGAAAAACAAAACATGTGCATTAAGAAGGAAAATAGCCAGGCGTAGTAGCACACATTTGTAATCCCAGTTCTTGGGAGGCTGAGGCAGGAGGATTGCCATGAGTTCAAGGTCAGCCTGAGTTACATGGCAAGACCCTGTCTCAAAAGTGAATAAGAAGAAGGAAAAAAAAGAAGAAGGAAAATAGCCTCTCCCTTTCAGTCCTGAGGGATAGAAAAGAGCCTGTGGTTGGACACCATCTGCTTTGGTGGGCTGGGTTAAGAACAAGTCATTTCATGAGTTGGTCAGTGAGTGGAATTTTAATGCTTTTATTTCTAATTTTGCAAACTGAAAATATGGTTTTTCCCATGTGCTATAAGATATTTTAATAGAATAATATATATTAGTAGTTCCATACGTATTCAGTAAGCATTTATAATTTTGTTTCATCTGAATCTTTTTTTCTCATATCAGTTTATTGTGATTCCATATGTTAATAAACAGGTGGAGGTTACGTCACATTACTTTCACATTGTAAGGGTGTGTCTTCTGTGTGCCAGCATTGGTTGCTGTGGTGGCTGTGGCCTTTTCTCTGGGCCTTCCTTGCAAGTGCACTGTATTCACCAGTGTCTGGTTTTAACTTAAGTCACAAGCCAAAGAGGAGGCTCGGCCATTGCTGGCCTCCCGTGCCAGCCATCCCCAGTGCTCTTTGTTACAGTAGTGAGTGTGAAAGCTGTGTGTACTGTCTGCCCTTGAAGGGTGGCAGGTGGAGGGTCAAAGTTCTGCCTTCAGAAAAGCTTATAAATACTTTTCCTTTCAAAACTTTTTTTCGTATTTAAATTTTTGCTTTTTTTTGCATTATAACACAGACACATATATTCATATTTTTAAAATAAGTATCAGACTTCATTATAAATGATGTGCCCCAATTTTGCAATAAACAGGAAAATCAAAAGCTATTTTCCAAAGCAGTATTTTGGAATAGCTGTTTGTCTGTCTTTCAGTTCTTTAATATTAAGTTAGCTATTTCAGGGTGGATCCTAACAAGTGACTCCAGGAGCATGCAGGCAACTTCTGACTCAGGGGAGGATGTGTCTTTTGCTTGTATCTCTTCTAAACTGATGAGTAGTATTTCCCTAATGACCCTGTTGGTTTTTGCTTTTTGTTAGGTGGGAACTATTTTTAAGATAATATATTTCTAATTGTGGCTAGTTGCATGTTGTATTTATTTCAGGCAGTGCAAAAAGGAAACACTTGTATCAGGTACACCGGCATACTCAAAGTTCATTGCACTTTCATCTCTGCCCTTGACTGCTGCTGCAGCTACAGTGTCTGGTTGGTGCTTTGCCACTGTCAGTGTTGGTGTTGATGAGTTGCTCTGCCTGTGAGAGTCTTGCACTTGTCAGGCAGGGCCTGACCAGAGGTTACATTCGGGAAGAATATTTGTGCATGGTCCCTGAATAGACTATTAGGTATATATTTCATTTTTATAGTTATTTGATAAAGGCATTTCGTTGTCAGTTCACATTCCCCTTGTTGACTTTTTTTGCCTCCTGCCAGTATAAAGATATATGTCTTATTTATAAGGTTTTTCAGAGGGTTACTCCAGAGAGAGTCAGGTTAGATTTAAAAAAGAAATAAACGATATGGTGCTGCACATCAGTAACCCCAGCACTTGAGGGCTGAGTCAGGAGGATCACCACAAATTCAAGGCCAGCATAGGCTACATAATGAGCTCAAGGCTAGGCTAAACTACATAGAGAGATCCTGTCTCAAAAAAAAGTAAATAAAACTATCTCCTTCACTTCTTTTTAACCTGAATTACATAGATAAATGTAATATAATGAAATTTTTGTAGTCATTCTCTGGCCGGGATATGGCACTCTCTGTGATGAGTACCGCTCAACAACTTGTCTCTGGTGGCTGACCACAGCCAAAATACTGTCCACAAAATTGTCATCTGTGTTTGTAAAAGTGGAATGTTCTTGCTATTCTTGCTCCATCATGCTCCATTGGAACTATCTTACAACTTAAGTCAGCTTGTTTAGGAGTACCTAAGCCTGTGAGGCAATTGTGAGTCGGATCAGTTTTCTTTTTTTATTTTCTATATCTCATTTTTAAAATAAAGTCATTGAATCTTTGAAATTTTTAAGGATGAAAGAGCCTGAGACTTGAAATTGTAGGTTTTTATGCCTACCCTTTTATTTAATTATGTTATCTTCAATGTGATTTTAGTTCATCTCTTTATATCAGTCCTCTTGCTGACACTGTTGCATTGTGAACATAGGGAATATTTTAAAAAATGATTTAATGAAAATGATTTCTTGTTATTTCTTATACAGTCCTGATAACTACCTAGTTACATTATTTGAAGCTTGGAGATTCTTTGTTTCTTCAATGGCTCGTGTTGGCATCAGGCTTGCTGTGGGCCATTCAGCTTTCAGTAGTAGCGTTCAGAGCTTGAAGTGCTCCTCTCTAGGACCTGAGCTGACCCACAAGATTCGGGGAAAACACTTGGGATTCTGAATAATGGTTTCATTTCTCTGAACCTCAACTTCCAGCTTATTAATTAGGTTACTAAGGTTGCCATGAGGAGTCCATAATGAACGCTTCTGGTGGGTAGAAGCCATGTGATAAATTTATTTTCTTTGTAGAATGTTCTGAGGCCCCTGGTAGAAACCTGTGGTCTTGTGCTGGATAGGAGCAGTGGATGCCTTCAGTCCACTGCTCAGCATGTTCCCACAGCATCCCTAGGAGATAGAGGCTCATTCCCCTTTCACAAGTGACAGCTGAGTATCAGAGAGGCCATGTTGCTAGCCTAGGGCCACATAGCTGAATGGCAGGCCTGGGCACACAGCTCTGCTTAGATTCTGCATTTCAGGCCCTTTGCCTTTCTTTAGAATAGTTAGCTGTTGTAGCTGCAGCTTTTCTGTTGTTACCTATTTCTCCACTAAGGGTAGTATTCTGCTGTACCCAGTAAATAGCAGTGGGGTAGACTCAAGAAGATGGCTTATGGGGGCTTCTGGAGTAAAGGCAATGAGTGGCCATTCTTTTCTTGCTGACCCCTGCCAGCTGGTAGTGACTGGCTGGAACAGGATGCGGAGAAGGGCTTGGGTGATGGTGAGCAGGCCTGCTGTGGGCATAGGACTGGTAGGTAGCTCCTCCTTCATCTTGGGCCAGTGCTGCTTTGCCACATGCTGGAAATGCATCTCTGACTGCTTCTTGTGAGTCAAAGGAAGTCAGACTTTTTTTTTTTTTGGTGCTGGGGATTGAACTCAGGGCCTTGCGCTTGCTAGGCAAGCGCTCTACCACTTGAGCTAAATCCCGAACTCCTGGAAGTAAGACTTTATATTTAAAGTTTTGAGGGGGAAACATCAGAATACTTGGAAATTGAGAGACCTTTCCTATGAAGCTAGTCAGTTGCTGTTTATGTGAATTTTTTTCCTTCCTATTACATTGTCTGTATTTGACAGATGAGATTACTAAAGTTGAAGAAATTAGTGCTGCTTATAGTGTTGGATGTCAGCAAATATTCTAAAATTTCATGTGCCTCCCTGAATATTATTTGTGAAAATCTTATTTAAAGAATAGTATTAATGGAATAGTTCTCTTTTATCATTTCTCAGAAAGCTATATTTAAGTACTTGATTTTAAGAAACCAAAAGAGAAACTTTGTCAAATCATTATTTTGGTCATAACCAATACGTGGTCTAAAAATATAAAACCATTCAAATATTAACAGAGCAAATAGAAAAGATGTAAAATGTTTACTTAGGGCAAATTTAGCTGTAGTCATCTTCAGCCGTTCTTTGTGGTTAAACACAGAAAAAGCAAGTAGAGTAAGCATATGCCCCAGGAAAGTCCTTAATAGTAGTTGTAGGCCTTCACCTTCTGGTTTCTGGCTTATGGGCAGACACAGCCTAGTCTTTGCAGTTCTTGCATCTTGCTTATGATAGTAGCTTAGTAACTATCACTGTGCTCTTTGCCTTTATTTTCATGGAGGAAACAAAGGCTTTTTCATAGCGGCTCTTTATAGTGTTCTTTATGTTTTACTCTGATCAAGGTAATGAAAATTTTAGGAATTTGGCTGCAAATTAAGTAAATAGTCCTTTGTTCTGTGGGCCACACAGAGACAGGGGAGACGGAAAGAACTCCCCACCAGGAAAGCCAGCTGTCCAGTTGTGATTCTCTTGTATTTTATTTTTAAAAAGCTGTCAAAATGCTGCGTGAAGAAGGCTGCAATCTATGTAGGAGAGCTTGCTGTGGAGGGCTTAGACTGGATCTGTGGTGTTCTTTGACTCCTGCCCTCTCAGAAGTTGTGCCCAGATGTGGGAGAGAGGTGAGAGGTATACACTGGGCTCTCATGGGCTATAGGGTGAGCGCTTCTTACTGTGACTTTGGTGTGAGAAAAGTTACAGGGCCAGTACAGGAGCTCCTAGGCACCCTTCACCACACTTGCAGCTGTTTCCATCTGGCTGTGTTGGCTCGTCCTTGTCTCTCTTTGTCCTTGAACGTACATACAACTTTTTCCCCAGTCTGTTCACAAGTAGGTTGGAGGCACAGTGTATTATCTCTGACCAGAGATGATGTCTTGCAAAACCACAGTTGTGTATCATGAAAAGCTGGAAAGTTTCATGTTGATACAACATTATCCAAGTTGCAGTGGTCTAAGCTCATCCAAAGCTGCTACCTTTGTGGTCTCCTTTAATCTGGGGCAGTTGCACAACCATTTGTTGTTTCGTGCCCTTAATTTTTTTAAAAAGCAGGGGCCAGTTATTTTGTGGAATGTTGTTTCATTTGGTTTGTCTTATGCTCCTTCCTCATGGGTTCCAGATTGGGCATTTTTGGCCAGATGACCAAAGTCAGGAGGTCAGTGCAGTGTTGGCAAGATTGTCTCCGGTCACTTGGTATGGTGGTGTTTGCTGAGTCCCTCCACCATGGTTACAGTTTGACTTTTTGTAATTATGATAGCAGTTTATGGGATGACACTGTACACCTGTTACCAGGTGTTCACTGTTAGCTGCACTGACATTCCTACATCACAGCAGTCCCTCCACCTCTGTCTGCTGCCCTCCTGTGAGGTGATGCCCCTCTCTTCTCCCTCTTTCATTTGTTCATTTACTTACTCATGTAATATTCAGTGAACCATCACTATCATTATTTACTTTGATGCTAGAGTTGACCCTTACTGACCAGTGAGAGCCACTTCCCACAGGCTTCTGTGTCTTTTGGGAAGTTTCTGCCATATTTTGAACACCTGCTTTCTTCCTGTGCAGGAGGCTGTTGTGACACATCTTGTCCTTTCTCTGCCTGGCCCTAGGCTCGGTCCTATCTGGGTGGTTTCAGTTCCTCAGTGGAATGTGAGTACTAGGAGTGCTGTGTTTTACTTCCTTTACTGTGACAAAATACCTGAGATAACAAACTGAAAAAGAAGGAAAGATTTCTTGTGGCTCATGGTTGCAGAGGTTTCAGTCCTTGTTGTTAGGCCCTGTCTCTTTGGGCCTGTGGTGGCACAGTCCATCATAGTGCAGTACATGGCAGAATTTAGAGCAGTTTCAGGGACCTCATAAATATTTAAGAAACTTAATACTGAGCTAAAGACCTTGACATGGTTCATAGTTTCTTCTCTTAAATCAGCAAAGGAGTAGCATGTTCAGGATTTCCTTGAGTACCTCTAAGAGTTATAGTTGTTTCTGTGGACATTTAGGTGATACCAGCAGGTGAGTAAAACTTGGAGAAAAAAATTAGAAAATGACATTTATCCTTACCGTTTTTCATGCCAGAATTTATTGCCGCCTCCTCAAACTCCTTCCTTATTTGGTTGTGTCATATATGGCATGTTTGCTGCCTTTTGGTAGATCTGCCATGCTGGTTGGTTTGTTGAGCCCTTGGGAGTGTTACTCAGGGGAGCCCACACCTGGCTTCCATGGTTAGATCCCTAGGGCAGTCTGGTGGTGCTCAGACACGGTCAGATTGCAGAGCCAAGGACTGCTGTCAGGGCTGGTAAAGGAGCCACATAGTATGTTCCTGCTCTGCGCCTGCAGGCGTAGAGGGCAGGATGCGGGGGGAGTTCTGGAGAGGCAGGATCCCACAGGGCAGGCTCCTGGGCAGAGAGTGGCACTGGTCCCACCTTGCAGCTCCAGCAGTCTCTAAGGTAGGGAGTTGCAGAGTTGGCTGGTGGAGGCCCTTGGAAATTCATGCCTAGGTGTGGGGCTGAAACCCGAAAAGCCAAACGTTATGGCCCTGCTGCCTGAGAAGCCATAGCATTCAGGGACCCCAGCCCTCTTGCTGCTAGGAATCCTTGTCTTTTCAGACTTAGAATTTTACTTTCCAAATTCGAGAATTCTGGGGTATCAGAGCCCCTCAGAAGCTTGAGGCTTCTCTTTGTTCCTCCACAGACAGCTAATTTCACTTTCTAAATACTTTTTCTAAATATACCCAACTAATCTCAGAAAGGCAGGTTGTTAGAACAAGCACTTGAATGACTGCCGTGTTCTCACTGTTCTGTACAGTCAGATACATGTGCTGGGAGGACCCTTTTCTTCCATGAAGCCCAGCAGTCACAAGGCCCGGCTGCCCTGGTCCCCCTAATCGTACAGATTTGATTTGTATTCAGCCTGATTAGACCTATTACCAGAAGTGGATAAAGGCAGTATTTAGGGTTTCGGTTCATGTTTGGTGTACTTGCTGTTAAATAAGGATAATTTTTTGCAGGGAATTAAATGAACACTGCAAATGCGAAGTGTTGCCTCATCCTGTATCGCTTTGTAGCAGTTCAGTTAGGGAACTGACCTAGGAACCTGGGAAAGGAGTGTTAGTGTCTTTACCTTTTTTGCTTTGATGTAGTTGTCTTCAGAGAGAAAATAGAGGAATCTTAAGTGAATTTATTTATATTTAGAAACCTCCTATAGCATGCGTGTCATTTATCGTGCAGATTCTGAATGAGCCTCACAAAGATCGCCTGGATAGGACCTGCATTGTTGCGGTTAATAGAAACCTGTGCTGTGAGGGCTGTGGCCGAGTGATCAGCAGCACTGCAGGTGACAGTGAAGTGAGGCCTTATCGGAAGGAGAATTCATAAGAGGCTGCCCTGGGACACCACACCACTGTCCTTCTGTGTGTCCTGACAATGTTATCTGTCCTCTCAGTGTGGAGTATCAAATGTCTGTCATGAGTACAGAAATTAATTTAATGTCACCTGAAGACATGCAATTAATCTTTTAGAGGTTTTCATAATACCTTTACAGAAAGAGTTGCCAGTTTGGCGGATTTGGATTTTAGGGTTTAGAAAAAGATAAGGGAAATTAATTTTTCATCAGGGTTAATACAAGCTAGCAAGGCCACAAAGGCTGAGGAAAATGGTTGGGGAATTTGTCAAGTGTTGTCACTCCAGAATAATGCTGCTTAACGTCTGATAGGTATAATCAAGGGTTGAGATTTCTATGGAGAGGGATTAATCAATTTGCTCACTAGTGAATGCAAGTCAGTGATATCACTTCTTCATGGGGTTTAAGAATGAAAATAAGATTTGATCTGTCAAATAGCAGGAAGGCCTGACAGTATCAGTAGGCATTTTTATCAATACATTTAAAGCATTTGTTATAAATAAATTTGTCCTGCTAATGTTGGTGGCTGCAAACCTCATTTTTTATAATGATTAAGCTGATAAAAAGTATTCCCTAAGCTTACTTTATTCAGGTAGTGCCTCTTAGATATTAAAAAAAAATACTAAGGAGGTATTTTTATTGTATTCATTAAAAGAGAGTCATTTGGGGAAAACCCAGTGAAGTATTTGGGATAAGGTGGGCCCAGTTTGGGCTCAGACAGGCCGAACTTCTTTTCCCTTCATTTGCTTTGGAGAAAATGGGAGATAATGAAAGATGATACCCAACATTCTGCTGTGTAAAGAGTTAAAAAGTACACTGTGCTTTCCTAGAGAAACTCAGTCTCAAAGCAAACTTGTTTTTTTAATCACCACAGCATAATTTGCCATCCACTCACCATCACTGATTTGCTTACATCCAGAAAACAGATTTCTTGAATTCCTAATTTCAGTTGGTCATATTTTAAAATTTTCATAACCAATTTGCATAATTCTAGGCCATCTGTCCATGCCATCACTGTATCTCTTCAGTGACGGAGAACCTTTTAGAGCTTTCAGTGATGCAAACAGCCCACTGTAGCACTCGTGCTGTAGGTTGCTACCACTGGTCTAGGCAATAGAAGACCTATCAGTAATGAGTAGATTTAGCTTGGCTTGGTTTTCATTCAAGTTTTGTCTGTGTTTTTGCATGAGTGTGGGTATAAAGACATGTTCCTGGTTGCAGCCTAGTGATGGATAGGTTTACCATTTCCTAATGTTAACTCAGAAATTTAAAATTTCCCCTTAGAATTAGCTGTTTATTGTGCTAAATTGAAAGAATATTCATTCTCTTAATTGGAATTTTTTTCAATTTTTCTTAAAAATGATACACAGTATTTGTATTTAATCCATGAGTGATCTTGAGAAAAACTCAAAGCACAGCCTTCAGCAGCTTAATTGGAATAATTTAATTGAATGATACCTCATCCCTTTTGTTTCAGTTCTTGCTGAAAATAGTTTAAAAAAGCACATTAGCATCAGACCCTCCCGGGACATGGTCTGCTTAGAACCAAGGAAGTTATCTGGCACTTGCGTGTGACCAAAGGCACAGTTTGTTCCGTGAGCAAAGTGAGGATGGCACTACTTAGCTCACAGGGAAGACTGGAAGAAAACAATGTCCCTGGCAAATTTCCTGTCATTATCCCACAGGCAGTGACAAGTGGAATATGTTGAATGATGCCACTGCTCCTAGTAATTATTGAGATCCCAGAAGAACCCTGGAAACCTCTGTATGAAGGCTTACCATGTTTGTAGTGGTAGAAGGCATGATCTTGTACTTGAATGTAGGCAACTCTGGAACTCAGGCAGGGATGCCCACCAGCCAAGGCCTGTGTCACGGCAGATGCTCCACAGGCCTCGAGCTGCATAGTCGGCTGCTGGCTGGTACCTGGAAAGACCCCTTCATGCTCTTCTCTGTGGTACAAGCAGGTGTCCTACCCTAGGCAGCAAGGCCCTGTTTTAAGTGCCAAAATTTTCAAAGTCTGTCTCTTAAAAAGCTGTACAGTTCTCTGTAGTTTTATATGTGCTTGAAATTTGCCATGCTAAATAGCCTTAAAATTTAAAGTTATAGCCACATATCTTAATGGCTAGTGACCATTTTCTTTTGGAGGAAACTCCCATTTAGGCAGTTAAAATACACATTATAGAGTCCCAGAATCTTGGGGGACTCATCTGGGTTAGTCATCCACAGTCCTACTAGACCGTTACAGATATCATAGGTCCTTCATTCATATGCCATGGTATGTTGGTTAATTTGGGGAGTTAAGCCAACCTTCATTGTCGTGGTACGTGATGCCTTTTCTGAGTTTCCAAATTAACTGTGCTGATACTTTGCTAAGGTTGTTTTTGTTTGTTTTGTGTATATTTGGGAGAGATATTCTTTTTTTAAATGTAATTCTGTTTGTGATGCAAAAAATTCTTTGTGCTCACCACATAATACAGATATATTTGGTCTTTAGAAAGATGTTTTATAATGAAGCCTCATTGTTTAAGATATGATTTAATACTGTATAAAAATAACTTAAATGTTCAGCTCTAATTTCAAGTTAACACTTGGTTTTAATAAATGAATAATAGCTTCAAAAGTTACTTAGGTATATGTATTAGTTTCCTATGGCTGGTATAACAAATTACCACAAATGTGATAGCATTTTAAAAAACAAGTTTTTTCTGTCACTGATCTGGAACCTTGAAGTTTGAAATCAGTACCTCTGGGCCAACTCTGGAGGCCCTGGGGGGAAACCTGTACCTTCTTTCTCCCAGCATCCCAGCATGTGGTGACTACCAGCTTTCCTTGGCTTGTGCCATGTTACTCCAATCTGTGGCCCTGTAGCCTTTTCTCTTCTGTCTGTGCAGATCTCTCTCTCTCTCTCTCTCTCTCTCTCTCTCTCTCTCTCCTCTCTCTCCCTCTCCCCCCCCACCTCTTTACTTTTTTTATTAGTACATATTTGCAGTACATGAAGTTTACAGCCATCTTGGGGAGTGTGTACATGTGCATAAATATAGCTTCCTTTTTAAAATCCTCTTCCCTCCCACCTCCCTCCTTAAATCCCCTTTCCCCCTTCCCCCATTTTCTTTCTTGTTGTTATAATGCTTATTATGTTTAACATATATAATGCTTACATTCGTTGAAGTTATTAGGTTCCTATACATGGCATATCTTTATTTTACTTATCCCCTTACCCACAATCTCTTGGACTCCTTCCCATTTGCAAGAGATCTGTCTCCTTGTTTCCTTCTATCCATCTTTTATTGTGCTCTTCGTTTGTACTTTCCCTTACTCAAATGAGAGATACTGTAGGGTGTTTAAGCTTGTGTGTCTGATGTATTTCACTCAACATATTTTCCAGGTGCATCCATTTTTCTACAGATGCCATGAATTTGCCCTTCTTTATGGTTGAGTAGTACTGTATTCCATTATGTATAGATACCACATATTCTTTATCCCATCATCAGGCTGCTTCCAGGATTTAGCTATTATGAAATGTGGTGCTGTAAATATTGATATGTATGTATTGCCTGTAGTATAATGTCTTTAGCTCTTTTGAGGAAGATAACTAGAAAGGGGAATAGCTGGGTCATAAGAATTTCTAATTTTAGTTCTTTGAGGAATCTCCATATTGATTTTCATAATGGTTGTATTAGTTTACATTCCCACCAGCAATGCAATGTAGAAGGGCTCCTTTTTCACCATAACTGTGCCAGTATTTGTTATTTTTGATTTCTTAATGACGGCCATTCTTTCTGGTGTCAGATGGAATCTTAGCATTATTTTAGTTTGTATTTCTCTTAAGTGGCCAGTGATGCTGAACATTTTTTGATATGTTTGTTGGCCATTTGTAGTTGTTCTTTTGAGAAGTGTATTCATTTCACTTGCCCATTTCTTGATTGGGTCTTCTATTTTAGGTGGTCTAATTTTTTTGAGTTCTTTATATAGTATAGTCTAGATAGTAATCCTCTGAGGAATAGCTGGCAAAATTTTTTTCTCATTGTATAGGTTGTCTGTTCACTCTACTAATTGATTCCTTTGCTGTGCAGAAGCTTTTTAATTTGATGTAATCCCATTTATTGATTCCTCCTGTTATTTCTTGTGCAGTTGTGGTTCTGTTTAGAAATTCCTTCCACGTAAAGGAGCCAGATAGTGTCAGCAGCCTGTTCTCTTGATAACCAGCTTGTTCTCGTGGGAACCACATGAATACCTTTCATGAGGATAGAGTTCTTGTGACCCAGATGCCTCTTGTAGACCTCCCTACCCCTTGGGACTGGTGCATTGGCAACTCCATTTCAGCGTGGACCAGGTGGCGATGAGGAACACGGATATGTGGCTTCTTCTGAGCTAGTTTACCAAGTTCCCGTCCATTACGGGCATGGCTGTGAGTCACCACTGGGAAGGTTTATGAACCAGTGTTCCTCTTCTGATCAGGGGGAAGGAGAGGTATTCAAGTGTTGCAATATCACTTTTGCAGCTCTTGAATGCCTCACTTCTCATGTTGCAATATCCATTTCTGTTAAGATTCCATAATTTAGCAGGGCAGGATTCTTGCTGTCAGATCTCCTCCCCCCCTGCCTCCCTTTTGGAAGGGCACTGCAGCTGAATCCTGGAAGTAGCTGATAGGCATGCCTAGGGACAGTGTACAGAGCTGGCCATGGTGGGTGCAGGCCACAGTCAGCTCGAATGTCTGTCCCCACCTCACCCAGTTTGCCAAGTGGGCCTGAGGCTCTGGGAAGTGCTGGGGATGTGCAGTACATGCTCTAAGCACTTAGGTGCTCTGTGTAGATGGCCTGATGCTGGTGTCGCTGCACCACTCCAAGACCAAGTGCATGTCCAGCAGAGCTGGGCTGTTCCCCACTTGCAGTGGGATGGAGAAGGGGTCTCAAGTTTAGAACCACTGCTTATGCAGACTTCTGTTTCTGACAAGCAGGCTGCTAACATGCGTAGAAAGTATTTTTAAAGTAATGCAGTGTATCACTGAGTTAAGGACTTTTTTAGTACTGGGAATTGAACCCAGGGCCTTTACATTGAGCTACAACCCCAGCCCTTTTTATTTTTTATCTTGAGACATTGTTTTGCTAAGTTGCTCAGGCTGGGCTCAAACTGTGATTCCCCTGCCTCAGCCTCCCAGAGCACTGGGATTACAGGTGTGTACCACCATGCCCAGCAGCACTTGCAGTATTTTAATCACAGACCTTAAGTGGATACAGTAATTAAAGGTGATATTACATACTTTAAACCCTAAATTTCAAAAATTCTGTTAAACCCTACCTGAAAACACTGCCCAGTGAGAAATCCCTGCACTGGCTGTAGTGGAGTGGTGGGCTTGGCTTTGTTGGTATGCAAGGGATCTGCCCCTCAGCCGGCTCAGGCCTCAGTCTCCCGGACTGGAGGGGTGTTGGGCCGGCCCTGAACCCTGTGCTGCCTGTTGGTTTCAGCAGGGAGGAGAGAGCGACGGCTTTTTCCACCTCGAGGGCCAGCCCCAGCGGCTTCCTCAGCCTCCAGAAGTGAGACAGCAGCCTGCCCGCAAGGTGACGCTGACCAAGGGGGTCCCTCAGCAGCCCCAGCACGCCCCCGTGGGGCCCCACATGCACTCGGCTGTTCCTCCAGGGATCAAAAGCATCCAAGGCATTCACCAGGCCAAGAAGGTACTGCCTGCCCCCTGCCTGCCCAGATGTAGGGGGCCTGCTCCCTCACAGGAAGTATCCCACTGGTTAAGGACAATTTCTTTGATTTGTTGTACCTGGCACCCGTAGTACTCACGTTGGCCAGTGAGCCATCTTTTCCTTATTCCTGGTTTGGAAAACACGTGACATTTTTACCAAAGCCTTTATTTCGCCTGGTGCACTCCAGCTAGTCACCCACAACATGGAACTGTGCTATTGTTGGCACGTTTGGAAGGCGAGCTCACTTGCTGGGGACACCTCTTCAAATTTCCTAGTCACCACCCCAGTTCTAGCAGAGGAAACCAAGGCCTATGATGGTAGAGTAACCTAAGGAAGTGATAGAACCATATTCCTGGCCCTGTAATTCTTCCACTGGCTGCTAGGTTGAGGGATATCTCCCCATCTGAGTTCAGTCTGTCAGGCGGGAAGCCTGGTGTCCGCTGGAGCCCATTCTGTACAAGATGCCTGTCTGGTCCCATTGCATACACAGCTGTGCCAAGATGCCCTCCCTTGGCTTCTAGGCAGAGGCAGCTTGTAGTTCTTGAGGTTGGGCAGCAAGGTCCCTCCTGGAGCAGCAGCTGGCATTACCTGTCAGAGGAACAAGTGCGGCTGGACAGAGGGGCAGGGTGGCAACCAGAAGGCCTGGGGTTTGCTGGTGTACGGTATTGAGGTTGCTTTGTGTGTGCTGCCTTGTACAGATGGCAGTAAAGCCCCAGTCTTTACATTGTCCTGTTAGGTGCTATTGCTGGCTGCATTTACCAGAAAGACTGCAGAAAATACACAGTGTGTATATGGTATGCGTAAGAACCAAATTCCTTTATCTTCCTGAAAAGAGGATGATGATGTTTCTTATTTGAGCTCTCAGGAGGAGTTCATATGGCGATCTGTAGAGAGATCTGGCCTGTAAGTAAGCATACTCCATTTCCATTGTGTTAATATTACAACTTTCCATAGTTGGAACAGAAGAGCAGTTACTACTGGTTTGCAGCCTTGTCACTCGCGGTCTGTGATGCGTTTCCCGATGTGGCCCTGGAACATCCTGAGTGAGTGCTCTGTAGGAATGGCTGTCACTTTCTACAGAATGCCAGGGAACATGCCTTTCTCCTGGCTTCCTCTGCATGGTTCACATTGTGTCCGGGGATGCGATTCTGTTCTTGCGTGGCTTTCTTTCTGCCTTCTCCTGTGAGGACAGGGAGGCTGCTATTTTTGTCCGTGTGAGCCCACACTCTGGGGCATCTAGGGAGCCTAGTGCTGGTCAGTCCCACTCAGAGTTGGCATAGTCTCTGTAATTTCCTAATAAAGAGAAAATGCTGGAAAGATCTCTCTAAGGCTCTCTGAGCAGTGGTCCTGAGTCCTGAGTGGCTTTAAAAAAAAAAGAAAAGGAAGCTTTCTGGGCCCTGCCTTTGACCGGAGGGTCATGGGTGGGGTTGAGGGCAATACCCACTTCTGGTTATGTTTGTTTGTTTAAATCTCAGCAGATGATCGTAACATGTAGCTGGGCTGGGGCCTTGCTGCCAGACCTTTCTTTGAGGTTTGAGGGGTGGCAGGTGTAGATGTAGACTTTGTCCAGATACATTGGGTCCCTGAAGCTGTGGCTGGTTGAAACTGTCAGGTGGATTCAGCACTGTGTGAGGTGGGTCTCCTCTGAAATGGTGGGAGAATTGTGGGCTCTGGACAGTTAGGATGATGTCTATCACCTTCCCCCTGTTACTTGCCCCAAGTTTATGGCTCCCTGCCCTAGGGGTGCTTCACCCACAGACAGTGGTAGCATGCAGAGTACACTGAGTTCTTGTGTGGCCACAGGAGACTGAGGCATTGTCACTTTCCTCCTGGTCCTCACCTAGTCTTTCTGGGCTTTCCTGTCCAGGTGAGTTGTAACCATCCTCAGGCAGCAGTTAGAGGACCACAGAGGATCACTGTATCCTAGCAGATGCTGAGTGATTTGCTCCTGTGATATCTTAGTAAGTAGGAGGTAGCCCATGCTTGTACATGAGAATGCACTTCTTTGTCTTTCCAGCCTGTCATGCACGGACGAGGCCGAGGAGTGGCAGGTCCCATGGGCCGGGGGCGTCTGATGCCCAACAAGCAGAACCTGCGTGTGGTGGAGTGCAAGCCGCAGCCATGCGTGGTGTCTGTGGAGGGGCTGTCCTCATCCACCACTGATGTCCAACTGAAGAGCCTGCTGATGTCGGTGGGGCCCATCCAGGTGGGTGGCCAGGGTTGGGGCCGCGTCTCTGCAGTCTGTCAAGTCCTGGATGAGGCCCTGTCTTTATCCACAGTGTGGGTTTCATCATGTTAAAATAACAGCTGAGAAGAGAGAGGCAAGTGTCTGCTGCGCACACTGATTCCTGAGCTTGTGTCTCACATTTGGAAAGTTCAGATTTTGTTAAAGTTTTAAGAAATAAATATTCCAACAATAAATTATCCTTTAGACTCCTCAAATTATCCCATAGTTCACACATGCACACCTAACTATATTTTTTGTTCTATCAGATCACTTGGGTTTTTTAAAATAATTTTTAAAAATTTAAAGTATTTAACCTTGTCTTAATGTCCCAGAACAGCCACACAAATTAGCAGCTGTGGAACTGTGTTCAGATTTTATAGACATCACGGTAATTTAGACTGTTTGCATCTCTGAATTTTAAAACTGGCTGATTCTAATGTTTAAAATTCTCCCCTGTGCTGGCTGCCAAGGAAATGTGTGAATGTGAAATGAACAGAATGCCATGTCCTCTGTACACTGCACTTTCTGTGGACACTGCTGGCCCCTCCAGCATCCAAGCCCCGTAGGTACCCCATGAAGTGGGTGCTTGCCTCTGTCCTGTTCCCAGCCCCCCTGTACATAGGTCCATTCACTGTCTTCGATACACACCTGCCACTAAGCAGGAAAAACGTCTGAAGGCAGAGCTCTTCAGAAACATAACTAGTAGAAATGTTAGGACACAGTAAATGTTATATTTTTGAGAAGCAGAAAATTCTTTGTTTTAGCCTATAATCTTGCTTCCTGAATGAATCTGGGAACATTCTCAGGTTGGGTGGCAAAACCTCTCCCACTTTTAGGAGCAGGTCTCCTAGTCGTGTGGGGTTCCCCCCCTCCGCCTTTTTGAGGAACACTATGTTGTTTGTCAGAAGCATGAAGTCCGTGTTCACGGATAGGTGGTTTCTAAGCAATTGGTCATCATGCAGAATAATTTGCAGGAACAGAGTTGTCAGTAGAGGATTTTAGGTACATTAAAATGTGGTTCATCTACTCTGAAACTCCAGACAAGTGGAGTTGACAGTTGTGGGTAGCATAATGGTTTACCCAAGTCCAGACTGTACACCTCAAGCCTTGTCCACTAGGGACACACCTTCTCAAGGGTTGGTGGGTCACAACTCTGCTTGCATATACATCCTGCTGATTTTATGGTGTGGCCTCATCATAGTGGCCTTGGCCATTTTCTTCAATATTCTGGAATCTGAACTGCAAGAACTGTTTGCTTCTCCTAGCACTGAGTGAGGCTTACAGGCAGCATAGTGAAAATGAACTTGGAGCCGTGAAACCACCTTAACCTATCTTTCAAGTTGAATTTTGAAATTTTGTACTTTGGAATTATGGTCTCTTGGGTGGCTTTTTTTTCTTGTATTTGCCTGCCACTTTTTTCTTTTCTAAAAAGAATTAAGAGTCATTGTGTTATAAAGTTTGATTGGAGCCACTTAAAATCCCAGCAGAGTCAATGTTGCAGTTAGTCATAGTGTCTTGCTTAATTGGAGAGAGTGTTTCCTGGGTCCCTCAGTCACTCAGGGAGAGAGAAGGTGCTAGGGCTCAGGGTCAGGCTCTGCACTTCAGCAGGCTGTTCCTCCTGCCCTGCGGGCAGACTCTAGCTAGCCTTAGGCCCATGGGATGTATGTAGTCTTGAGGGGGAGTATGTAGACTTTTAAGGACAGCATTTTCAACGTGCTACATTACCTAATTTAAAAAGAAAAAAACTAATACAAACCTCTGCCAGCATTTGATGGCTAAAGAAATAATTTAAAGAGGCTGTTGTCATCTGACTGTAGTCTAAATACATGCTTTAGCGAGATGATACTGATTGACCTGCCTGATTCAAGGAAGAAAAAGTGTCTGTGTGCTCTGGTGTGTGGCGACACCTAGTGTTCACTTAGTGGTATGTAGTGGAGTTGACGGGCCTCCTGTGCTTTCAGCCTTTCACCATTGAAAATTCTAGTAAACTGCATGTTAACTGTGCTTTGTAAAGCTGTGGAGTCAGATTTTCCTCAGCATGGTGGTGACGTGGCAGCCATTGCTGTGCACTCGGATCAGTGTTTTACTTCCTTGCACTGCTCTCATAAGCTGCTCTAGAGTAAGGAGAGTGACAGGAGTGTGCAGAAGTGGCATAAGCAGAAGGATTCATCATAGGCGTGGTTGTGCGTTCCAGAGTCAGCTGAGAGGAGTTGCTGTACGGGCATTGCAGAGCAAAGCCAGCTAGCAGAGTGACAGTGACAGGTTTTGCAACGAGGCTGCAATCTAGGCCCAGCTTTGCTGTGTCTTGGTGTGCAGCTTTTGGGCAGAGAACTTTGCCTCTGTGAGCCAGGTGTGCTCAGTCTGTAATATCGCGTTAACTCCCCGGTGCCTGTTTGTAGAGTAAATGAGATGGGATGTGCATGGGAGCCTCGGTTCACCTGGTGGTAAACTAGGGGTAACTGCCACCCGTAGGCCAGGGGTCCTCTCACTTCACAGCAGTTTCCTCTGGTGGGGGGTGTATTGTTGTTGTGGTTGTGTTGGTTTTCCATTACTATGAGTTGGAATCAGATCCCTGGCCTTTTATTTATTTATTTATTTATGTATTTATTTAGCGCCAAAGTCTCAGTTACCCAGGCAGGGTTCAAATGTGCAAGCGTCCTCCCTTACCCTCTTAGTCAAGAGTGCACGGGTTACAGGCGTGTGTACTCTTCTTCAGGAAGGTTGGTGAGAGGCCCTGTGGAAAGTTACTTGGCAGGAAAGTGTAAGAAGAGGAAGCCTGTGTTGATCTCGGGGAAGTCTAGGTGGTAGATGTGGCCAGGGGATGCCACGTCTGAACACAGGTGTGGAGGATAGAGTTCTGCTCCGGGACTGATGGACGGAGGAAGCACTGTTTGTGAATAGACTGTCCTGCTGGGTGAACAGAATTGCCAAGGAGGTAGCAGGTGGAGGCTGGTTGTTGTCTATGCCCTCCACGCCAGCATGGCTCTCAGTTCTGGGTTTCATCTCATAGCATGTGCGCCTTTGCGTTATATGTTACAAAGTGATATGTGGAGTTTTCTGTTTTCTTCCTCCAGAGCCTGCAGATGCTTCCCCAGCAGCGGAAAGCCATTGCGAAGTTCAAGGAACCAGCACACGCACTGGCATTTCAGCAGAAATTCCACAGGTAGCACGTGGTCCTGGGGTGGGGGGGCGGGGGCGTGTGCCACCTGCTTCCGGCTGCCCCAGTGCCACAGAGCAGAGCACCAGCAGTGTTCTTGTCGTGTGGGGAGTACTCTCTTGCGGCTTCATGTGTTGATCATATGTGTAGATCTGCATTTTTAGTTTTTGTATTTTTCTCTTTTTGTGGTGCTAGAGATTGCGCACAGGGCCTCACTCATGCTAAGCTCTCCATCACTGAGCCACATCCCCCTCCCCCCCGCCTCTGTTTTCATAGGAGAGGTGTTAATCCTGACCCATTGTTCTACTTCACTTTCTTCCCTTGGTGAATTGATTGCCAATGTCTGGAACTGGTGTTGACTGTCTGTTTAAATTTCCACAGGCACATGATAGATTTGTCCCACATAAATGTGGCCCTGATCGTGGAGTGAGGTCTAATGGGAGAGTCTCGCCTTATCTGCATACACGTGGAATTTCTTCAAGGAAGCTGCCACTGGCGCAGGACCCCAGAAGCGCAGCCTCTCTGGTCCACAGTCTGTAACTCTTGTCCAGGTGCCAGCCAGCGCTGGTGACTCTCTCAAGCTGGATGACGGGACATGGCAAGCGAGATGGGTGTTGGGTTGCTTCGCATTCCGTTGTCCACAAGAACTCAGTTCTCGTTTCCCTTTGTTTCCATGTGCTCACGATGCATGTAGACCCTGTTCTCCATGATCCTGCTGTATGATCGATCACAGTGACTCAGGAGAGAACATTATACCACAGGTTCTAAGTATTTTTCATAGCAAAGAATATTTGATAATGGTTGCACTTATCTTCAGTGCAGGCTAGAAAGGAGTATCTCAACTGAGCTTCACCAGAGTTGTGTCCTCAGAAGGCCCTCAAAGGCTCTGGTGAAAATGTAGTTAAAATTTGGGTGATTATCAATTGACACATGTGTAGCCTGGAAAGCCAGGTGAGAGCGGGTGGTTGGGATGGTGCCGATTAAGTGGCCATTCTGCTGCTTGTGGATATCTCCAAAGCACTCGCTGCGCATTCCTGGTTCCCTCCGCGTGTTCCTGGTTCCCGGGAGTGTTCCCACCTGTCTGTATGCCTAGACAGGTGCAGTGCTGGCAGGTGCAGGATGCCCGCAGCACCTAGGGGGACCTAGTTTCCTGCCCTGCGAGGTGAGGCACTGCTGAGGGGTAATCAGACCTGCCTGGGATTTTTTCTTTTGAAATGCAGGCCCAGGAGGTACAGTGTTTGTGTCACTGGCTCGGTGACATGCACTATCATTGCTTTGATTACCTTTTTCTTTTGAGGCCTTTGTGCAGGGGCTTCACCATCCTTCAGGGACCCAAGAGCTTATTCTGGCTTGCTGTTCTCCATGTCCATGCGTGAGGATGGCTGCCTCACAGCGATGTCATTCTGGTAGGTTCCGCGAGGAGACTTGCTCTTCACGAAGCAGCCTCTGTGGAAGTCCCTGGTGGGCACACACTGGAAAATGCCTTACTGTGCTTCTGCCTGGGCATTTCAGTGATGGAAAGTCCAGAGTGGGCCTGAGCTGTTGGACCGGGCATGCCAGGACATACTCAGGCTTTTTAGCTGTATGTTATACCTGTGATTTCATGTCACATTATTAGCAGAGTTGAGGGGCATAGAAGCCCGTTGTCACTTACTGCCTCTGGTTAAGCCAGCAAGGACCAGCTCAAGCCTCAGTGCTCTCTGGAGTGCCCTGTAATAGCTAAGCAGACAGGAGATGAGAAGGACTTGTAGCAGCTGGTTTCTACAACTGCAGATTTATATTACGTTTTCAAAGTAAGTTACCAGTGTTAAGAACTGGAGGAGAATGTTCAGGCCCTGTGAGTCTTTGTGTAGCATTGATTCTGAGTTGACATCATGTGCCTAGGAGGGACACTGGGAAGTGTGCAGGTGGTTGTATGGGTTCTGGGAAACTGTGGCACTCACAGAATGTCCTAGCAGATCCTGCCCTGGGGTCTGCCTCTGTTCCAGAAGCCTCTACTCAGCCTCGGCAGAACTGTCACTGCCCACTCATGTCCAGTTAGGTACGGGTGTGTCCATACAGGTGAACGTGCAGTCGACATGCCCCCTGCCTCAGAGCTGCATTGAAGTGATGAGTTTAGTAGCCCATAAGCTCTAGTTCAGAGAGATCCCGACCACTTAGGACCTGCTGGGTCATAGGAAGCCTTATTTTATCGTCCAAGACTTAGGATACAATAAAATGAGTTTAACAGTGGGGTTTTTTTTGTTTTGTTTTGTTTTGTTTTACCACTTTCTCAAATAGTCTGAGTGCTATGCGATTGAAACCCAGATCTGCACCTCGTCTCTGGAAATTGGCAGGCATTGAAGCTTGGAAGTTAGTGCCAACAGAACAAATCCTGTTGGGTGCCATTGTTTAAGACAGGCTTTAGGGCCCCTCTGAGATCTGTGTTTGCCGTTGGCTGAGGGTGGTGTGGGTCCCCAGGAGTATGTGAGTGTCTGTAGCTGTCTGCGCATGTGGGCAAGTGTTCTCTTCCTGCGTCAGTGGAGGCAGAGGTGGCAGGGCAGTGCATAGGGTTGGGTAGAGCAGCAGGATGCAGGCGCAGTCCGGCCTCTCAGTGCTCATGCTCTGGAGCAGCTCAGCACTGGGCAGGCCAATGCTGCAGGCTTAGTGTCTGGAGGAAACACAGAAAAGGAAAGAAGCAGAGTTAGAGAAGTGTTACTTCATTCTCAGGTGCACTTCTGGTGGGGAAGTCAGACCCCCGCATGCACCTGAGCCCTGGGGAAGATCTGCTGCAACCATTATCTTTGTTCTTTATCATGCATTTAAAGTGAGGGGCAGGGCGTTAGCACATTGTGTACATACAGACCTTTTAAAATGACACGTTACTGGAAATGCTATCTACAAGACATCTTAGCTATTTGTTAGTTCTGTGTTGTCTTATCAAAGTTTAATGGAGACACTTCCACAATTGTTTATGTGTTTGTGTGTACATTCGATTTTTATAAAGATGGTAGTAAGTCAATTCATTTATCCTCATCTGTGTATTATTTGTTCACAAATTCAAGAAGCATAAGGGAGTAAATGCAAGTAGATCTCAGGAGGTGAATCGGCAGGTGATTATGTGTAGTCAAGTAACCTCTCTTCCTTTTGCATTGTTTATTTTGTCTGTAATGTAAGTTCACTCAGCTGCTGATCTGAACATAGCTTTGCATTACCCTTGGCTTGGCCATATTTGTTAAATCCTATACTGATACTCTCTGCTCAAGGGTAAATTTCACCTCTTCTTTCCAAAAGAAATGTGGCGGTTTCCCGGTGTCCTGAATAGGCAGCTTCCTGTGTAGGCCCTGTGCCCACACCTAGGAGGAGGAGAGGGGATGGGGTGGGAGTGGTCGGTGCTTTAGCCATCAGCATCTTACATCCTGAACGTGCTGTGTAACGGTCCTCCACAAGTGCTGCTCGAGTTCCCTTCAGGAGCTTTGCTGGGTTGTGACAGCGTAGGTCCTGTGCCTAGCCTTCTGCCCAGTGCTGCAGACAGAGGCTCTGCTGCTCGGGGAGGCTGGCGAGGAGGATGGGAGGAGAGTCAGGGACAGCAGCTAGGGGAGGAGCTCCTGCCACAGGGACCGGCGGCATAGGTTAGGCCAAGGGCCTTTCTCCAAGGACTGGGGTTAACAGCCTATCCCTTTTTTCTTTTGTCTTTTGTTTTTCTGTTTGTTTTGCTTTTTATTTCTCTTTGGTTTTGTTGGGAAGGTAAACTCAGCTCGTAGACTGTTAGACCAGTGCTAGTTAGACTTGATTCTCTAAGCCCATGGAGATCTGGGTAGCAGCTGTCGTTCTTGGTCACCCTCGAGCTCTCTGTGGCTATCCTGTCTGTCGTCTTGCTGGAGACAAAACGCCCAGGGATCAAGAAGCACATCTGTGGGGCCCATGGTGGATGGCTCTGGGCTTCGCTGCATTGCCGCTGCCCTTCCCAGGAGTCCCTGTTTATTTTCCTTCCTTCCCACCTGTAGGGCTCAGTCCTTCACACAGCCACTGTTAGATGTCTCAGTCCGAATCCCCTTCAGGAACCTGGAGCAGCTCCCTGCCTTGTCTCCCTGGAGTGGGATGCGGACCTCGGGGATATCACTGGTTTTTGAGGAGATGGCAGGTGCTGTTCTGAAAGGGAAGGGACCAGGCGGTGCAGGAGAGAGGGAGACTCAGGAGCTTAGGTCAGGTACGAGGAACTTCCCATACTCTGCTGTGTTTAGTGAGCAGCTCAGTTGATGTTTTCAGCTGTTTTAAATTCTGTGAATAAAGCGTTACTCTGACATTTTTAACTATGAACTCTGCAAAGGCATTTAGCCTTGATTTAATAATTAAATCCTAAGGATTTTGTGTAAGGTTTTTTTGCAACCTGTTTAGTTCTTGTCATTGAAAATGGCTAACTTAGGTACATGAGCCCATGGTTTTGTGTACCAGAGTGAGAGCAAACCCACTGATTCATATTGGATCCCCAGGTATGCCTCCTTCTGGTGGCACATGGGTCACATACTCATTGTGACCTGCCTTCTCCAGAGACTGTCGTACAAACCTTTACTCTCTTCTCGTCGTGTTTTGTAGGAAATCTTTTAAGCAAGGTGGGCAGACAGAACAGGGGTTTGTAGTGAGAAGTTTTTTGAGTTCTTGCTTTTTCCTTTTTCTTCTGACAAACTAAAACATAGAGGTCTTTGTGTTGGTGTTCTGCTTGTTTTTGTTTTACTAATTTTTAAAGGTTTGAGAAACATGCAGTTCCTTTAGAAAGAAGCATCCTGTAGCTTTTTATTTGCCGTGTTCCAAAGATTGGACAAGCAGACAGGCACTGAGTTAATGTATACTGTGTTTGATAGATTAACGTGCTCCAGCAAGGAGGCCTCTTGACTGTTTTTACATGATTTTCTGCTAAACTAATTTTTGTTTTAAGGGCAGATATAGTGGGACCTGATTTTAAAACACTACTTGAATCTTTTGCATTCTGCGCTATTTTTTTAAGAATATATAACATTTAAAAATAACATGTACACACACAGTGATGCTGTCAGCTGAGGAACAAAATAACCACCTGTTTTTATAATTCTGCTTTGCTTTTCACAGGCATGGGATCCAGAATGCTTTTCCTCTGTGAGGATTTTAACTCCCAGGCTTTAATTCCACCATTTAATTTGCAGGTGCAGCAGTGACAAAGCACAAAGTCTGATCTCTTTCCTTTTTGAGCTGGTTCTCAGCTTGTCGGCTGTGTCTGTTTTCTCCTGGCTGCTGCTGTTCTGTCTTGGGCTTCCCTCTTCCTCTTCTGCTTCTCTTTCCTGGCCGACCCATCCCCATCTTCACACCAGGCGCTCCTTTCCCACCCAAGGTGCTGCCGCCGGCCTGCTCCCCTCCTCCCCAGTCTCCCTGCCTCTCCTCATCCCTCTCCTGTCTTCAGCCCAACATTCAGGACTCCACTCTAGCTGAGCGGAATGTTTTGAATGTCTCTGCACCATGTCCGTGACTTGCTTTCTCTAACCCTTTGCTTTGACAGGTCTCCGCCCATGATTTATTCCTCCAGGTCTTTGATTGGAGCGAATAACATTTTGATTCTGTTATTTTGCAGTTTGGCTCTCTGTAGGAGTGTGGGCGACCCAGAGATGCCAGCATCCTGCAGCTGTGGTTGGCCATGCATTAATCACCCCTCTCTGTTTTTGTCCCTCTGCCTTCGCAGGGCCTGGGGCGTGGGTCAGTGTAGTGGTAGCGTGCCTCTCTTTCCGCTTGGAAGCGATGGCCGTGTGGCCGTGTTACTGCCTTTGCTGACTGTGGCCCTCCTAATGCAGTGTGTGCCTCGAAGCTGCGCCTGGTGCAGCTCAGAGGTGCAGCGTGGAGCTGTGTTTATTGGGAGTGCACTGACTGGAAACCAAGGGATGGCTGACTTGCTTTCTTCTGGGTTTGATCGGCTTCCTGTTTTCTGCCGCTCACGCTCCGTCTGCCTCTGTGGGAATGATGTTGCTGTGTTTTACCCCATTTTCCCTTTGCATTAACTCCCGTGGGAACTTTTCCAGGAGTGTATTTGAAGAATAGTAGTGACATAGGTGAAAAGACAATGTATTGTGTGTATCATTTGTGTGATTTCATCCTGAAAGATATGTTTGCACTGTATTGTATCTTGCAAGGTGTGTCAATAAAGTCTTGCAGTGTCCCCTCTGGCTCCATGGCTCTCATTTTATCCCAGGTCCGTCCATACCACAGGGCACCGTCAGTGCACTGCTGCCCTCCTAAGAGGACAGGGGTGGTAGGTATCTGGTCTGAGGAGAGTGGGCTGTCCCCGCACCCCTATCTGCCCAGGTGTGTGATGAGTGGATCCACACAAGATCCAAGGGACACCTCATCTTGTTCCCATTCCACACAAGGCTAAAGTATATTCTGTTTTCTTGAGGATGGGTAGTAGAGCTAGAGTCTCTTAAATCTCTGAAAGCTTTTACAAATATGTTTTACAATTTTAACACTAATGAAAAAGACTGAGAATGGAGAAAATCAGTGAACCATTCTGCACCCTGCCACCTGCCACAGTTGGTTTATGTTGTGTACGGTCTTATTTGAGAAGCTGTAGCCACAGTGTCCACTTCTGTGTAATATTTCATAAGCCTTTTTCCTGTTGCTTTAATTTACTCATAGTTCATGACTTATTTTGAAAATAATTGAAGGGTACAGCAGCTCTCCTGCTTCCAGGAAACTTCCTTGAAGGAAGCATCCAAGGAATAGAGAATCATGACCTGAAGGGTCTGTGGCAGGGCTGGGACCCTACTACAGGGTGCCGTTCCTGTTTAGTGCTATCGTCCTTCTGTCCCTGGACATCTGTGGGAGATGCTCAGCTCATGTAACGCAGGCCTCCAGTAGCCTTTGTGACACAGTGCTTAGGCTGGCGGCAGTGGATGGGACATGGCAGTACTTGGTCTGGACAGCCCCTTGCCCACCAGGCCAGTGTTGACAGTTGACAGAGCCAAAGAGAGTGCCAGAGAAGTGCCCAGTGCCCACCCAGCACATCCATGGGGCCGGCTCTGCACGGTGTGCCTCCACCATGGCCAGGACCCAGCGCAGCCAAGGGCAGGAGGGCAAGGCACTGCTCCCCTGCGTGCAGTAGGATTGCAGTTCCAGTGGCGCTAACAAAGGTGGTGAGGACGAGTAGTCTCCCAGCAAGGGGACCCACGGCAGAAGATGCTGAGGTCTGCTCAGGGCTCAGTTGGAAGACAGTGCATCAGAGCCTGCCATGCTTGAGGGATGCTTGGGATTAGCAACTGTGCTGTCCGAAGAAGTTTACCTTATTTTATTCTAGTCAAGAGCAGATACTTGGGATTCATCAATAAAACTATTTAATAAAATCCTGATTCTTAGAGGCAAATTAGTAAAATAGACAACCACTAGCTAAGAAAAAAGGAGAAAGCACAGCTAAGTGCCAAGGGGAAGTTACCATTAAGAAAAGACTTTTTCTACTCTGGTAAAATAAAGCACCATGTTTGCAGTTCTGATCACGTTCTGTATGCAGTTGTCTGGTAGTAAGCACATTCACACTGCTGTGCACGGACGAATGCCCTGTCCGTCCACAAGCCTTTCCTCTTGTGTGCCTGGACCTCTGTCCCCGTGCACACGAGCTCCCATTACCCTGGCAGCCACCATTCTGCCTTCTGTCTCTGTGTTTCATGGTTCTAAGAACTGCTTGCACATGGGAGCATCCTGGACTTGTCCTCTTGTGACTGTTTTCTTTCATTTAGCATAATGCCGCAAAGTCTGTGCATGCTGTAGCATGTGTCAGGATTTTCTACCCTTTAAGGCTGAATAATATTCTGTTGTGTGGAGTGGATCACATTTTGCATATCCATTCATCTGTTGATGGACATGCGATTTTCTGCACCTTTTGGCAGCTATGAATAATGCTGCTGCGCTTGTGAATGTACAGATATCTCTGCGGTCTTGCAGTTCTTTTGGTTATGTAAGCAGCAGTGGAAATGCTGGTCGTAGGGTAGTTCTCTGTTCGAGTTTTGGGGAACCAGTTATCCTGTGTTCCACAGCAGTTGTACCTCTTTGCACTCCCATCAGCAGAGATCAGGGGTTCTGGTTGCTCCCTTCCTTTCAAACACGTGTTATTTTCTCTTTTTATTTATTTTTGTAATAGCCAAGTAACCATCCTAATGGGTATGAAGTGCTGTCGCACAGTGGTATTGATTTGCATCCCCCTAATTAGTGATATTAACCATCTTTGCACTTGCTTTCTGACCATTTGTGTATCTCCTTTGGAGGAAAGTCTATTCAAGTTCTTTGTCCACAAGAGGCCTTTTTAAAAATGTTTAAAAAGACTTTGTAGATCTCTAAACAAGGAAGTTGAAAAACCTAGATATAACAGATAATTTCTTCTGAAAAAAAGTTTACTAAAACAGGCCACAGTGGAGATCTAAAGCTTAAACCAATCCATCTAGAAGACAGAAGATTGTCAAAGTCCTCCTGACTCAGAACGGCAGCAGACCCACGTGTCACAGGAGGTTCGCCAGAGACTGAGTAGAACCAGTGCTACGTCCAATGTTTGAAAGCACAACGAAGGAGGTGTTACATCTTTTTTGTGAAGCAAGTTTATCATTGATAAGATCTGAAAGAGATAACAAAGTTAGAGACTGTTAATATGAATGTCACCGCAAAAACCCTTAATAAAATACTGGTGAACCAGACACCGTGAAGAAACATGACACTTAGAATGTGTAGCTCACCCTGGCCAATGAGGCTGATACCAAAATGCCAGGATGATTCGGTACTGGGCACTCAGTTAATACATGATATCATTAGAATGAGAAGGAAAGTTTGTGTTCTGCCTGAAAGAATCCTTTGCCACCATTCAACACCCATGCCTGGTAGGAACTCTCAAGGAGGCGGGAAAGGATTGCCCCCAGCCCCACCCCCTTTTATAATGTCAAGAAACAGTCTTGCCAAGTTGTTCAAGCTGGCCTCACACTTGTGCTCTTGCTGCTTCAGCCTCCCGAACTGCTGAGATTTCAGGTGTGTGCCACAATACCCAGCCAGGTATTTTTGATCTGTGGTTGAATCAACAGAGGTGGAACCTGAGGTTACCTCGAGCGCCAACTGTAGTGAACTGTGACTGAGTAACAGGATCCTCTTAGAAAAGTAAACGGGCACCCTGTGTTCAGCAGATCCTCAAAACTGTTCAGAAAAAATTACAGATCCTTGAGTGAGAGAGGAACCACATTTTTTGAAGCACTGTTTAAGGATGTGCAGGACCTTGTGGAAGCATTCCATTGGCAAAGTCTGACACCATCGTCATCCCAGACCTCATTACCTGAGGCTATGAGTTGGTAGGTAGATCGGAGAGGAGTCTAGGTATTCCACAGTGCACAGCACCCAAGGTACTGTGTTGTTTAAGCTGTAGACTCCCCATGCCACCACCACCTCAGTACTAGGGATTGAACTCAGGGTCTTCACACTGAGCTACATTCTCAGCCCTTTTTTCAGTTTTTACTTCAAGACAAGATCTTGGTAAGTCACTAAGCTGTCTAGGCTGGGCTGAAACTTGCGATCCTCCTGCCTCGGCCTCCCATGGTGCTTGGATTACAGGTGTGGGCCTCCACACATGGCTGCTTCTGGGAGTCATGCTCACTCCACAGATAAGGAAGAAGGGACTGAGACTATCATGTGAATTGTCGTGACAGGGAGAAGGTACCCTTTCAAGAATGGATGAAATCTTTGGTGCTTCTCCCATCAAGAGGGGTCTCACGACTGCTCCAAATACTGGAACACACCAAACCAACCCCCCCACACACACACACAATGTCTGAAGTCGGCTCTCGCCCCATTGTGGTGGTGGTGGTGGTGAGTCAATCTGGAGGACATGGGGACGGCCACATAGCACAGCTGGTGGTGGGGCACCGCAGACTCAGCCCGGGGGGGGGGGGGTCATACCATGGAGGCAACATGAGGCTGTGCTGGTAAGGGGATTATGGGGTGTGTC